>CAIIXF020000012.1:24382116-24610162 GCA_903813345.2 Owenia fusiformis
GCTGATGGCCTAAAATAAAGGTTGTGAAAAGAAGAAAAAAATATTTTTGTGATTTAATAATCCAACCTGAAGAACATATTTAAGATACTTTCACAATGCAAGAACATCCTCTTTTCATTCCTATTTCATATCATGACGGTGAATTGAGGCATCAAGCATTGGACGGCATCAATGCATCCCATAAACGTTAAAAGTTCATCACATTTGCAATTGACAAAATAGGATTTGAATATCAATGTATAATTGGGGAAACATATTAGGGAAATATTCAACCTGTACTGATCCAACTTTATCCTTCTACTATAATCTTGTGAATATTTTGCGCAAGTGAATTCAATAAAATGGTTTGTTCAATATATTTTACTATGATCCTAATTTTATTCATAATATATGTAATTCTATTGAACAGTTATTTAGTAGGCCTACATCGAATTTTTTCACTAATGTTGAAGCAAAAATTTGAAAAATTGCAACCTACTTTATTCTTTTTAAGAAATACACTGTACTGTGGGAGTGATGCATCAATATCTTATTAAATGGCTTTACCTATATACCTATACTACTGATTATCCCAAATGGTGCATACAATGGTACAACTCCTATAATAATATTTTAGATTAGGTTTTTCAGATTTTTATTTAAGGCCATAAGAAGTAGATTCTTTGTTTTGCGTCCCCTTGCTTGCACGATTTTGAGTAAATCAGAAAAAACAAACACATCCAAATAGCAATCACAAGGGTCTGAAAGTACCATCACATTTTGTTCAATCAGAATCAGACGAAATGGTGGATAATTTGATGTGTGTCAAAATTGACAGTGTTCTCATTACTTTGCATACATTGTGTATTTTCTTATTTTTTACCCTTGAATAATAGCTATGTTTAAATATATTGTATAAAATGTATAGATATGTGTTTGTAATCACTGCAAATTGGTATGTCATCCCTTTTTATGCCTATAAAATGTATACATTTCTCAGCAAACAAGTTTGTGTTTTTTCTTGAGTTTGTGTGTGTTTTCTTTGTACCCTTGCATGATTTGGGTTTTGCCAGGACGGAAAACAAAGAATCTACTTCTTCTGGCCTAATCAAATATTCATGTCTGTATGTTTACACCCTATTTAAATAGCTCTTGTCTCTTTGATTTCTAACTTTTATATGTCTTTGCATTGGAACATAGCCGGGTGATGCATGCAGGTGGGACAACGTATACAACATGACAGTTTTATCATAAACATAAATTACAATAAATTATATCTAAAAGTGTATGTAAAGCTATGACGTGTCGCAAAAAGCTCGCGCACGCATTGTTACACATTTTGTGGCGTAATCCAGAGGATCCTCGCTTTTAACATGATAGAATGTGACGTTTTTGAGAAAAATGAGCACTTATCGAAATCCTTTCGTCCTCCACATTTGCCTCTATATCTCAAAATATTTAAGGCGAATAAATCTGATATTGTATATGTATTAACAATGGGTTAGGAGCATCATAAAACACGAATCAATTGATATTTTAGGTGAAATAAATATACGTGTTGCTGTGCTTGAAAATAAGCGAATGGCGTAAATTAGCCCTATTTTAATGAATTTTGAAAACCTTTCGTCCTCCACTTTTCCACATACAACAGAAAACACATACTTTTGTGAACAAAATCAACTATTTATTAATAAACTAGAGTTTAGGAGCAAAATAATCATGTATGATTTATTAAAAATTGATCTCGTATTTTTTGTTTTATGTACACCTGAAAAGTTGAAGGTACCAAAAAATGAGCGAAAAGGGTCGCTGTCAACAGATTCTATTTTTCAGACTCTATGACGTCACAATATGGGACGCTTACTAAAATTCATCCTTTGAAATAAAACTTCCATCTACCTTTATCAAGACGAAAAATAAGTATAATAGTCATATATTGTTTGAGTTATGAGCGTTTAAAGACGAAAAATAATTCAAAATGTAACGTGTCAACATGGGATATTTGCCAGATGTTTTGGTAAAAAACTCTTTTTTAAAAACGAACGCGCAAAAAATGTGAACGGAGTGTAGTTGATCTAAAATCTTCATCGAAACAGCTTTAAAATGATATATAACTTTAATTAGAATATTATCTTATAATCCGGGGAATCAAAGTTACGATTCACGCGATACCCTTAAAAAACAAATGCGCCATCTTTTTGCGACACGTCTATACAAGAATTAATCGTTTGTACATAGTGTGTAATCGTTGGATGCATTTGTCTAATAAAAAATCCTGAATTTTGCCCAATAAAATAACATCGCCTGAAAATCCCCAAAATTTTTGATTTGTGTAAAACTATGACAGTAAAGATTTCGAACTTTACTGAAATACTCCTGTATCAAAACTATATATCTCTTCGGAAAAAACACTATAAAAATATTAAATCTAACTCATTATCTCCCTTTAATTCCCCATTGAACTTACCTGAGATGGGGTACATGTACAATTTTCTTCATCTTTTAATCCGAGATATGATTCGCTTCTAGACATTTCTAATCCGGGTTTTAATTTCCTTTATAGTTCTTGTTATTGCCAGCGAAAAAATAAAGCTTAAGAGAAACTACCAGGCCAGCTTTATTCAATGATCAAAGTAAGAAAAACTGAATTAGGACCTTAGGACTCACAACATGATGTTGATTCCCTAACTAATCATTTTCATTGGGAATGTACTTATGTAATTGCAACAATAGCCCCCGAGGGACTGGCAGCATGCATGCGATTCAGCAGGGGATAGTCACGTATGTTATTGTTATGCTCAACAACTCCATCGAAAAATCATTTAAAAACAATTGTCGTTCGTATTTGGGTTGTAATTTCTAGATCGATCGAAATAATTAAATAATTTGAATTGATACAGACATATTATTGATTCATATGTTATTTAAATGAATAAGCTATACAAAAACCCGTTGTGTCAGTATGTATATGTAGCATAATTGGTGCTGTCAAAAGTCAGAAGAGAATATATTCCAATAATATAAATGCAAAATAACACTTAATAATTTATCACTTGCTAATTAGAAAGTGGTGTTTACAGTATTTCGTGACCGACCATTTTATACGAGCACCAAAAGCGGCAAAGCCCCAGTGAATAGGGAATACAAATGTATATAGAGGTACCCCAGTAAACTTCTGTTTTGTCATGATTTTGTGGAGCATGAACGTTAGAACAGCAGAGCAATATTTTTGTTTTTAAGAATAAAATCATATACCCTAGCGCGAAGAGTTCAACGCCCGTGTTATGCTTAATTAATCATTGTAACAATGTACGAGTTGCATTGTATTTTGTTAAACACGAGTACTACACAAATTACAAAAAAAGTTACAGACAATACCACGAGTTGCGCATTGAATAATACGCAACAAAATGTAACACAATATGCAGTTAAAATATTCTAAACGATCATTGGGTCCAAGGACTTGCAGAAATTCCCGTTTGTCTGTACTTTGTCCATTACAGGGTGGGTAAACAATAATGGGACACTCACAATATATAAAAAAAATAATAATTGTCACAATCTCCATCTTTTGGTATATCACACATGGTTTATCTGTTTGATCCTATATATTTTTAAGAATGATACAAAGTGTCTAATTTTTATTGCCCACCCTGTAGTATAACCTGTCGTCAATATGCAGTCGCCAAAGTTCTTATTCCTCGAATATAAAGATGTCAAAATAATTGGTCATCAATTTAACTCGTCATTAAGATAACCTGTCGTCAATGTAAGCAGTCGTCAGGTGACTTGTGGTCATTGTAACCAGTTGTCAAGGTAACCAGTTGTCAAGGTAGCCATCAAAGTAACCAGTCATCAATGTGGGCAGTGGAAGAATGTAAATGAACTAGTGTTGCTTCAAGACTGTGGACCTCAACTATCTCCTTCACCCACGCGTCACCAACAAAACACAAAGTAGATAGAGGGGGGGGTCCACGGTCTTGAAGCAAAACTATAAATGAACTTACCTTTCTAGGATCTTGCTCGATCCAGCTTTTCAATTCTTTCGCATTTTTAAGATTGAACCTTTCCGCAAAACAAAGCAGGCAAAAATCCTTCTTTTGGCTGTTGCCATGGAGCTCGAATTTGTTGCTATGTAGAGTAGCATGTTTCCCTTTCAAACCAAATGATTCATTGTTACTATATTCGTCTTTATGTTTTGTATGGTTCTCTTCAGAAGTTGGTAGTTCACTATCCTCCGTGTACGCACGTGTACCAGGGGCAGATTTTGCTCTATTGTCAAATTGCACTCTGCGTTTCGAATGATACGCTGTTTGTAAATTGAGACTTTTATTAGTGTCCAACATATATGTCGGCTTGTCTCCAGCACTTTTATTGCGTCTCACCAATCCTCTATGTATAACAGGTGATGTTTTACGTGAGCTGTTTTGATTGTCATGGTAACGACTCGATGATAAAGAAAACTTTGAAACCTCTGCCACAGGTACGACAGTGCTTTCCCGTTTTTGACGTAACTGTTCGATGTATTCCATAAACGAATTCGAGGTAGGTTTTGCCACAGGGATAAGCATAAGTGGGGCATCTAAACGAGTGCTTATTGGTTGATTTCTGTAGCCACGACCCATGGGATGCTCAACCGCTGAGTGTGATCGCCTTAGAAACCTCTTGTCAACATCATTTTTCGTTCCTGAACTCCGAGGTCTGTATGGGACAAGCTCAATATTTTCATTTGGCCCAACACCAATTAATGTCGGTCCCATCGATCGAGGCTGTTCCATAGATTTTGTACGTCGTACATAATTCCTGTCGTTATAGAAACGAAATAGCTGTTCGGTTGCCATGGCAACGTTTGCATTTAATTCATCCCTGCAGAAGACTGTTCATTTTCATAGAGATCAATCTGAAAATCAATTTGAAATGTACTGACCAAAGATTCTGACTACGGTGTGACATAGTAGTCTTCTGGTAATCATTGTGCACAATTTGATACGTGAAATTATCTGAAATACAGTACACTCTCTAAGATAACAACTGACAATGCAAATCAACGATAGAATGTCAGATGATGTTCACTCATAAAATGTAATTTTGTTTCACACGTACGGCTAGTCTGCGAGTTGTTTAACCAAATCAAAGGTATTGTTCGTTTTCATATATTTGTTTGTTTGTTTGTTTGTTGTTTGTTTGTTTGCTTGATCTTGTTGAAACTATAAGGAACAAATTGCATTTACTGTCACCCGAATAATTAGTGATAGAACTATATCACAGTCTGTTTGCCCAAATTGAGTAGCTATAAAGAATTGAATTCTTGGTCATTGACATGATTGGTTTTCTGGTTGGTGACCTTGGAAGAAGTCGATCTTGACTACCAATACAGAACCTGACAGACCTAAAGAAAACAATGAATAGTGCCATTTTCTTGGGGGTTAAGCAATCGACCTATACGTGTATATTGTGATTTCGGAATTAATTGAACGGTTCGTAGGATAACATTACTGTATATTTACTATATATTCAGAGAGATGCTAAAAACCTTGAAACAGACATTCATCGTTCGAGAGTATTGACCCATTTTATTGACATTATCAGGAAATGCCGAACCATTTATCCCATTTAGGATTTTATTACGTTGCACTGTGTACATTCAACTTTAATTGTGTTACTCAATACTTACGTTCATTTTCATATGGGATTAGGTTATATCAAGGCAGTGCAAATTATAGAGGATTAGGCAGGTCAAATGACATTGACGTCAAGGTGATAGCGAATCGTAGAAATATTGACATATCAATAAACATGATAAAGAGACCATTTTGAATCAATGGTTGTAACCAATATTTTACTATTGACTATCAATTCGAACCCATATTTAGAGCGACGAATCTCGAAATGTGTTCTGTGTTTCCAATAGTTTCTGTTCAAGAAATGAACTTTTTTTATCAAATGCAAATTGTTGCTGTTTTACAGTGGTCACAGTTATGTGGATCAATTTCAAATGTTCATTATATTGCGTATTTCACAAAATAAAAAACGCGCATTTTTTCAACGATATTAATAACTCAGATACGAGTAGGTAGTTACCAGTTTCACCACCAGGTGGCTCATTCGGGTCAGATAGCATGGCGGATATAATAGAAGTTTATATTCATCAGTTTTAGTGGTCCAATTTTCATACCATCCTTAAGTATCTAATAGTGTATGTAAATTAAATATGTCCAGTATTAAAAGAAAATATTATCTGTCCAAAAGATAATTCACTTTTTGTAATTTTACAACATGGGGTCTATGGGAAATCTCCCCGAACTAGAAGTCACATTTTCAAAAAAAATTAAATTTCCAAAGTTGATAAATAATTCTCGAAACCATTTCCAAATGTACTTTTACATGTAGATTTCAAATATGACATCACTTTGACTGAAGTTTGAATTTGTAATGAAGTACGGTAAATCAATATTATTTTTACTCGCATCTAGTCTATTCGTAAGAACGATCTTTGCTGTTGATAAAACCTACATTTTATCATTTTTCATTCACAATTATGTTGCTGTCTAGTTTATTTTACATCTTATTCTTATTCCTTTGGACATGGATTGAGATTCTCACGTCATTTTGTCTTCAACATGCATTATAATGTCTTCAGTATGACTGAAATCCATACATGATTCTGTGGTTTGATCTTGAATCGCGTTTTAATGTTTGTCAAGCTGTCATTTGAAACTATTTCTTTCCTTGGTCCAAGGGTGTTTCACTTCTTAAATGTATTAAAAGAACAACAGAACTATGAGTCCCTTTGATGAAGAATGCGTTTCACCATCGTTGGCGTCAGTTTCCTTGTAACCGGTTTTAATTTCAACACTTCAGGATTCCACTTTGGTTATTTTGTTCATTAGCCTCAAGCATATGTTTCACGAACGATATTTCAGTCAAAAGAAGACATTGCAATAATGTTGAAGCTATTTCATAATGCGAATTTCAATATATGACAAAGTCAAGGTACACACTGTACGATTATATGAAGACGGGGTTGTATGCTCACTCTTTTTCATCATTGAGTATATTTAGAACAGGACCAGTTCATGTATGAGATCTTTGCACCTTTGCGGCGAGCGTAGAAAAACTACGCTCGACTTGCGGCCTCCGTACGGCGTATCCAGTTTTTTACAGGCCGCAGGGTCGCCGTAGAAATTATAACTCGGAGTTATAATATTTGTTCATTTCTGAGGTCCCCGTAGAAATCAACTGGCTCAACAAGATTGAATCATTATTTTTCAATGTTTCACGATCACTTTTCATTTGATATAACATCCTAGCACTATGAATAACATTTATAAATTGTCCTGATGTAAATAAAATGAAAAAAGTATTATTTAACAACAGAAAGAATGGGTATCGATATGGCGAACTTTTTTAACACACGTTTCTCTTAAGCCAGTCATAAAAAATCTAAAAATTTAACACATCGTCAATTTAATGGTCATCTTTTGAATGGTAACAATATAATTTGAAATATATATATATACTTTCATCTATATTGTTTTAGAAAACACATCAAACACTTGTTTTGTTCTTGGTGTCATGTTTCCAGAGTGAAATGAAACATCTTTCCGAACCTCATTGGAACAAAACGACATAAACGCAAAATGTTTAGGTCTCTCAATATTGTAATTGTACAAAGGAAATTTTGGTTGATTTTAAAAAAGTATCTTGTTAATGAAAAAAAGTTTTTTCTTGATTTTTCTCTATTTTAGGGGGATTTTGTTTTAATTTTTTGAATACTTTTTTAAAATCAACCAGAAATTCCTTTGTATAACTTTAATATTGAGAGGTCTAAAAACATGTTGTATATGCTATTTTATTCCAACAAGGTTCGGAAAGACATTTTATTTCATTCTCAAGAATTGGTAGAAAGGAGCAAAAACAACTGCACTAAAAAACAAAAAATGTTAACAAAAACCGTCATGTAAAATTTTTTTTTTTTTCAATTCAATTTATTTATTTCATAATTCTTATATAATATACACTATAAAAACAAGCCGCTAGACACCCTAGTGGGTATATGTTGCGGTTTAACAGAAATCATTAAAATGGCAACTAGACTACATATAAAAGAAAACACTTATAGGATAAGTGACTTGGGTGATAAGTGACTTGGGTGCTCATATTTCTAAATAATTTTTGCATTAAATTGTTGTCAATCAGTCAACATTACATAAAATACCATGTTTTTTACAGAAAGTTTTCAATGATTGGTTTAAGAGAAAAACATTGTTGAATTCAGTTCTCCATATCGATACCTATCCTTTAAAATTCACCGTGCGGCTGCCGTGGGAAATGTGACTGCAAAAGTATGAGGGCGCAGAAATTCTACGGCGAGCGTAGAAAAGCTACTGGCTGCAGGAATGATAGACCGCACGGCGGCCGTGGGAAATGTGACTGGGGTGTTAGTCTTCTTACTTTAATGCTCTGGTCACATTTGCTCCGATTTCCGCTACGGTGCCCGGCCGATTGAGTATTTTGTTTAAAATTGAATACGATATTGAACAAAACATTCTATCGGCCGGGCGCCGGCCGATGGATTGGAGCAAATGTGACCCAGGCATTATGACGATTCATCTCCAATCAACTAAGACTAGAACTTTGATGATTTACTTCTCCAAAACATTTCAGAAGAGAACCTAACGCCTCTGGCCATGTATGTGTTGGAATGTAAGCAAATGCCGGAGGCAAAGTTTACGTCGGAAAGAAACTATCCATTAGTTAGAATATTAAATACATGGATCAATGAATTACAACTTACAATTTATGCTGTGTCAAAAACAAATTGAAAACAAATTGAAAATAGAAATCCTTTTTTTAAGTGGAAAGACTTACCATTTACTTTTTAAGTATTTCCCATGGTTCATAATTCACTTGAGAATTTTCTTGAATCCACAGAAGCAAACCTCAACAATCTTCATTTTTATCATAATCCAAACTTCCGTCCAAACTGTTCATGTTATTCACCAATTCACTTTATTAAAATAATATCCAAAATATTTATTCATAACAGATCTTCAAGTTGTAACTAATACATCTGGTATTATGTAAAGACAAGACATACTTCTAACATTGCAGTCAACATCATTCCCTTCCAATATCTCTACATGTGTATCAATAGGTTAAAGGCACATATTCCAAACAAACAAGTAATCAATATTACAAATTCCATTGCAGTAAGTGCTTTTAGAAACACACCTATACCGAGTAATGTTCTTTGAGGAATTACCTAAATAAAACAGCTTGATCAATATGACATTTATATGTGAAATTGACACCATAAGTTGAATATTCAAGCAAATAAACAATACAATAAGGCATGAACAACCCACAATGTCACTATGTGCACTGGTTACATATGTGTAACAAGTGTTACAGATACCAAACACTGACGCAAAACGCCAGTCACAAAAATTGTTGGCTATAGCAAATGTTCAATCAAGGCTTAGTGGAGATAAATTACATTCCATTTTCCATACAATTAGGCATGAACAAGCCACTATGTCGACATGGTAGGACATGTGTAACATGTGTTACAGATACTAAACAATGACACTAATGCCAAACACCAGTTACAAAAGATGGGGGCTATAACTAATGTCCCACCAGTGTTAGGTGGCGACATTAAAACATATCATATTCCTCTTAGTACGCTGTGATGGGACATTGTACGCAAACAAGACCCTTTAACTTTAATAACCAATAGAACAAAAGCATTTTAACGATTACAAGTAAGAACACATAGCTGATAATTACAGGTGAGCGATTGCAAATAGGTTTTGTACCTGGCCATTGTTTATCAGCGAAGGTAAATAATTACCAATAGTATGCAATACAAAATCAATTTTTTTCTTAATGACTCTTGGGTTCCTATACATCAAGTCTTAATTATGTTCAATGTTTTTCCATTCACTAAGGGCAAAAGGATTATTTGTATAAAAGTAAGAGACATCCTGTGTGATTACATTACCCAAGCACTTAAAAATTAATCATTGTTGACAAAAATGTTTTTGAACAGGTTTATATATAATATACAACTTAGCCTTTTTATATATGATATATGCCTTTATTCCATGATGGTGAAATTCCCTGCAATCTGATTGGTCCACGTGACTTAAATATATCCTGTATTTACACACACTCTCAACTTAGCTTTGGATACAGAGTGAAAAATGACGTCACCGTTGGGATACGGTTCAGTGTTACCTTACACATACTGAGTAGTATAAAATCAAATCCTTGAGAAGATTAAACCAGGTCTACAAAAATTGTTCATTGACATCTTCTTGATTATAATTGGTTATTATTCAATTCAATATTTAACAAAGAAACGTGCTGCCATCTTTTGACAACCATAAATGCCATTTGATTTTAAAGGTTTGATTTATAATGTATATTTTTGCCCTAGCACATAGGTGTAACTAACTATGGGACAGGCGAGGCAAGTGCCTCACCAGAATTTTACACAATATCACTCTACTATACCTAACCCCTAGAAATGCATAAGACATTCTGTTTGCCTAATTGTATTGTTTAGTATATTTTTGAAAGTACCTTATCAACATCTGACAGTCATCCAATAAACCATTCATAAGCAACAGACACATAAAAAACAAATAACATAATCGTTACTGATAAGCCAGATGGGTTGCTCATGAACACCAAATGCAAGGTATAGTAGAGTGAATATATTTTAGCCATCTTGTCACATATGAACCTTTTCAGTCTTCTGCCTTGCTTATATTTTGGTCTTATTTCATGCCCCCCCCCCCCACTACTTCAACAAGTTGAAGTGGATAGGGGAGTTGGGTCCAAGGTCTTGGATCCTTGCTACCCCCTTCAGTGGAGTAGGAACAATGTACGCCAATACGCCAAAGCGTACTGTTGAAAAGTGAGGTTTTGTTTTTCCTTAAAACATTCCGAACCATTTTCAGTTAAAATATAATCTTTACATGTGTATATTTTAATAATTTCCCATTAATTGAGATTTGTTATCTGATTATTGCCGATTGTAATCTGGTGTATGGTTTTACCGATGTGAAAATTGGGCATCTTATATAAGTATAGAGAAAATAAACATTTTTTAGAAAAGCAACAACGAGAGTTCTGTAGAGAGTTTTCCACCTTGATTTTGAATGAAAAACATTTTAAGCACATTATTACAAAGGTATTACCATAAAAATGATGTTTTACAAACATAAAATAGGAGTTTTGATTTGAAAGGTTTGCAGTTTGTTTAAGTGTATACTTGCCCTAGATTTAGACATTGCCATGTATTAGCCTTGAATATACAACATGTGCTACACCAGAGATTAAAGAATTGTTCATGAACTCTAAAACAACTTGAATGAAAGAATACATGTCAGAGTCAGCACATAACTGGCCACTAGATTTATTCGAATCATTCAACTTGTCAATTTTGTGTCGTTTTGTCGATGGTTCATGCACAATAGTCTCTTCCTGCGTGATAGTTTCTTCCTGGATTTGTACAGTTTGTTGAGTAACAGATTCTTCCTGATAATTTGCATCAGATTTGAAGCTAGAATTTTGAACATTAGTTTCTTCCTGTGTATTCCTTTGGTGTCCTAGCCAATTAACTAACAGCACCTGCATGCATTCTGGGAACAGTTCCTCCACTAATGACTGAGGGGGAGGCAAGTCATTAATACTCTGTATATGCTCCAATTTAAACCTCTCAACGTTAGAAAAAATATCTTTTCTCAACTCATGAAACTCTTTCCCTAGCCATTCACTCACTATACTGAGCAAAACACATTTTTTCTGTGGCAAATCAAAGCCATTACGAAATTTTTTCATTGACTTTTTATCATGACGGATTGAGCAGAATCTTGTTAGAAGTTCATATGGAAATGTATGTGCATCACTTAGTATATCCTCAGAAAATGACTTGATTAAAATTAATAAATTTTCGAGATGTTGTTTTTTAGATTGGTCAGTAGTGACCTCCTTTCTCCTGAGTATGTTATGGATGTATTTCTGCATGTGTGATAAATGAAATGACAGAAATTGATCCACATGTTTTTTATCTTTATCAATATATTCACGCTGAGTATCAATTGGTTCTTCATGTACCTCAACATTGTTACTTTCAATTTGTGATGTAGGTGCGTTTCTTTGAGCAACATTGGCATTCTCTAAAGTTCTTGTTACCATGGATGATTCCTCAGTCACTATGGAAACTGTTCTTTGAGCTTGTACTACAGCAACAGTATCTAACATCTCTAACGGCAATTCTGGTGTTATGTTAATGACATTAGAGTCAAGAGTCATTTGGTTGCTATGGTATTTAAGATCTAAATACCAATTTGCTGTAATGGCACCCTCTAGTGGAGGATCAGAAAACCTTGCTAACCAAACATCCTGGAATCAGAAATAAATTAAGTTTTACTCAGGATTATTTAAAAGAAATACACTATTATCAAAGGAGTGAATATCATCTGGTAATATTTCTGTTTAATTATATCTGTATTTTGGCACTTTTACCTTGAAATATGTGAGGTATATTCTTTGTGTTTCTTTACTGTGATATCTAAATACTGCATTAAAGACCCCTTGAATACTGTACATATAGAAACCAGTAGAACGAACTCCTTCAATATTAGCACCTGGAAGGAAAGAAAATTAATATTTATGCATAACAACATGAAAGGCATTAACATGCAAAATGTCATCACCTGCCATTTGTGACAGACTTTGACCACCCGACACCAAATGACAGAACACCATCCACAAAAAGATGGAGAATGTAAAAATATGTCACCACGTCTGGAAATGACATAAAAAATGATCATAGAATCATAGATTCAGATCTATGGGGGTGACAAAATTAAAAGCAACATGTACAATTGACCTACCAATCTATTCCTTATGATCTCAAATACGATATCTCCCAAGAGTCACGATATGTTATAAATTGGTTTATAAATTAGTTATAATGGATGTGCAAAAATGGGTGAAAAATGTTTAAATTCTCCAAAACAATAAGAATGGTTACCAGAAATAGAAAAATAATACATTATTGTAAAAATCTTTAGTTTTCCTGAAATAAAGTGTGCACTGTTTTTTTTAGAAAATAGACATGAAAAGGAGTGACATAAACCAGAAATATTCTAAAACTGAAACAATATTTTGTTAGGCTGCTTGCTAGATCTCATCTGATTCTCTCTTTAACTTGGAATCAAGGCTTGGTATAACTGATCGACTTGCCAAGTTCAGTTAGCTTGGTATTACACTTAGGCCTGGTATAATTGACTCGCCATGTTGAGTTAACTTAGTTACAAGGCCTGTTATAATAAACTCACCTTGTACACTTAATTTGGTCGCAAGTCCTTCCTTGGTGAACCTCTGATGTATACGCCCATGGTTCTTTGAATCTTGGTCACACCCAGCCAGGACATCAGCACCAAGGAATAAAGGTATATCTCCATCCTACAACATTGATATGGAAATGCAGGTTTTCATTAATGTTAATAATCAATGTCCTGCCAGGACATCAGCACCAAGGAATAAAGGTATATCTCCATTCTACAACATTGATATGGAAATGCAGGTTTTCATTAATGTCAATAATTAATGTCCTGCCAGGACATCAGCACCAAGGAATAAAGGTATATCTCCATTCTACAACATTGATATGGAAATGCAGGTTTTCATTAATGTCAATAATTAATGTCCTGCCAGGACATCAGCACCAAGGAATAAAGGTATATCTCCATTCTACAACATTGATATGGAAATGCAGGTTTTCATTAATGCCCTACTTAAACTAGACGTTAATCAATTCAGCAAAGCCATTAAGGAAACAAATGATGATATCTAATAATAACGAGGCATTAACATGCAAAATGTCACCACCTGCAATTTGTCACACTGAATGTCAATCATCAACTGCCACCACAAAAAAAGTTGGAGACCATAACATATTGGATGAATATTAACAACATTTTAGGAATTAACTTTAGAAATGATCCCCAGTCATTACTCATAACTGCTTTATGGGTTATAATCTGATGATGAGGTAGCACTCTACTAATGTGTCAAGTATATTATATCCCCGGGGGGTTCACTGTATAAAAACCTTGACGGGGGTCTTGGGCACACATGGGGTACCTTTCCAGCATATGAACATATTCTCAGATTTATTGAATTACATGTATGTCTATAGAAATACTTTTATTTTTGGAATGTGGATTGTCCAATCAATGCATACCTGGCAAATATCAGCAGAGTGTGATGCATGTATGATATCAGGAAGACGAAGGTACAGACATCTGATGTTTAGTTTATCTTCAAGTTTAAACATACATGGCTTTACCTCCATGGTCCTTCCGGCCCTAACTATAGCTGCATGTACTTTACAGCATGTTATATCTAAAATCAAAGAAAAAAAATAAAGATACGAGACTCTTAATTTCTAATCAGTAGCAACAGATTCTATCTACAGTAACAGTACTGCAGGCCCGTAGCCAGGATTTGCCAAGGGAGTTCACAATTTCAGGGGGTTCACTTTTGACAATTTTGGTCCAAAGATGGCCAAAATCACTTAAAAAGTGCTCAAAATGGTGAAAACTGCATGACTTAAATGAATCTTTGACCAGGGGAGGGGGGGGGGGGCATTCTCATACCAGATCCTAAAATTTGGGTGCCCCCCCCCCCCCTGGGTATATACTGTATCTTACTCCATACCACACAGTGGACACAGGTTTAGACAGTGGGAGTGTCAATCATCTTGTATTAACATGTAGGTAGGAAACATTCTACAGGTATAAGTTACACAGTATCAACTAGGGGGGTATATATATCTAAACCTTAGTCATTGACCTGATAGAACATATTAGATGGAAAAGAGACCTGATGTCTAGGCATTTTGAACTAAAATGAAGATGTTTTACCAAAGAATTGCAGACATACCAGTGGATCAGAGGACAAACTAAACTAAATAACTGTCATTTGATATTGTATCAATTTTGTATTACATGTATATTGTATATGTATTTATACTCACAGGTGTGGGTAGAAATAAAATCTAAACTGAAAACTGAAAACATCATTTTGTAAATATGAAAAAGAAATAGGACAGAACTGATGAGACAGTTGTATTTGAAGATGAAATATCGAGAAATTTATATGTTCAAGAAAGGTAGCTTTTGTTGTTTCATCGGCTTTCAACTAATTGAAAGCCGGATGGTTGTTTCAATTCCATGTTTACAGAATGAGACTCACAATCATGGTTGCGGTGCACTGAGTGCCTAAAAGTACCTAATGTATATGGACAATACATACATACATGTAGTTCAACAAGTTAAACCCAATACCACGGCTTTAATTTATTAATCTGAGTATTCTTGTTGCCGTGGTTAGGTTTAACTTCTATGCTATGCTTTCATTGGTTGCAAATTCTCACCATCAGTTATTAATAAAACGCGCATGTAATTCCATGCGCTGAAATAGGCCATCATTAAATTTTTTGCTTCAAGGGCCGAATAGGCACGGACGTTAAACCTCGGGTGGGCCACAAGATATGTCAGATAAGAAATAAGCCCCAGACTAGGTTTAACTTGTTAAACTAACATACATGTAGATTGTAGACTTTCAAGAGATCCAACTAGGCATTCATCGCCTCCCTGCCCTCCAAGTTCAAATTAAAATATTTTACCTATGTGGGGAGTAAAGCTAATATGTGCATATATATTATTACTTGAGTCTCTAGCCATAGCGCTATAGCGATTTAGTCAAGATGACCCTGTTGTCAAATATTTCTTTCAGTTTTATTTTAATTCTTTTGTGAATAAATATCCTGTGAAGTAGACGAATGTATGAACTAGGACTGTGTGTAAAGATCAATGAAGGTGAGTTTATTATGTTTACATCAATAAAAATAAGACCGCTTGGCAATTGAAGGCAATTGATGGCCACACTCAGTGGCCATAGAATATGGTAAAGTGGCCATAGCATATGGTAAATATATTACACCATCATCAGGGAATCATTTATAACGATACAACTCCCAGCGTACTGACAATGACATTATTGGTGGGTGATAATTGAGAATAGACTAACAAAAAATTTCAAAAAAGTAATTGTGAATGACTTATGTCACCGTGACGCTTCTGTATGATTCAGTTATTTTAAATTTCAAATGAGGTATTAGAGTGTACCTTTTGAACGAATTATCCTTGATTAAAATGGGACAACAGCCACAGGTTGTATGTAGGCTAAAACTTACCGAAGTACAAATTTATTGGTTTTATAAACATAAGTGGACAAAGCTCTTACATCTGGTGTTTTCCATTGGGGCTCTGTGTGTAAGTCAGTGGCAGCCAGACTTGGAGCAACTACCCTACATGTACTGTATGAGAAAAGACTCAGGCATCTTCAGCATTTTTCTTCTGACTAAAAGGGGAAAATAGGGGACATAAAACAATTGTGTCTTTTTCACAGGCCTTTTCATAA
The DNA here is from genome assembly GCA_903813345.2 of Owenia fusiformis. Classification (NCBI taxonomy): domain Eukaryota; kingdom Metazoa; phylum Annelida; class Polychaeta; order Sabellida; family Oweniidae; genus Owenia; species Owenia fusiformis. The sequence goes on from CAIIXF020000012.1 coordinate 24,398,605, forward strand.
GGTAAACATGGTATCAGTGGCTGAGAGTAAACAAAATGTAAAATAAACAAATTTTAGGGGATATGGATCTGGTTTGAGTAAAAAAACAGTTAGTAGAAATAACTATAGTATACAGTATAGTATACAGTATAGAGACTCTGACAATCATATATATACATATATATATATATTGCTACATGTCTCTGTGGGCCTAGAATAAACTATACATTGTACAGATTTTGACAAGGAGAAAATGCAAATGCCAAATATTCTAGATTTTTATTTGTTTGTACTAAACATAGAATGTGATATTATATAGAACTTAGAAGCTATTCAAAAAGTAAAATACTGTTGTTGGAATGTAAGGCAATACAAAATACATACCAAATACTCTTCAATTGACAATGAATTGCTAGTTTACTGAAAATTCTAAAAATTTAACTTTCGTGAAATCCGCCATTTTGAAACCTGTCACATGTCAACAAGGTCAAAGGTCACGCTACCATATATGGGACAGAATATCGGTGGTGCACTCTGGGAGCCAATCCTCCTTGTTTTCAAGGAGGATTGGCTCCCAGGATCGAAACTCGATATTTTCCAACAATGAAATCGTCGAAATGTCGTTATTTTCTGAAATTATAACCAACTATAAATTCAAAATAAACAGTCCAAAAGATTCGAACCAATATCTCGATCATTTCTCCTGAGTTTTGGAATTTTTCGTTCGGAAACAATACCAAAATTCACGATTCAAATGCTGAAGTGAACAAAATGGTGGCTGTTTGAATTCAAATTTTGTATCACGACATGCCCATATATGGGACAGAATATCGATGTTGCACTCTGGGAGCCAATCCTCCTTGTTGTTTTTAAATATTGGGAACCGGAACTTTACAATAAATAATCGAACGCCAGAAATGATAGAATCACAGTGAGAATGTTCGGACTTTTTATAAGAAAGAATGACAGACGAAATGGAAAACGGCTACCGAATGATACACATATCAGGCGAGTTTTATGTAAAAATAAGGAATTTAATGTCTAAAGAGGTATGAAGACAAATTATATACCAAATTAAATCTAGAGACTTCGTATTTAATCTGGGCCTCAGTATTTAAGGATCTGATATTAATTTCTTCCAAATGTGCCTCCGTTGCTATGGAAACGGGACGCAAAAGCAACGCCCACTTTTCAAATCTCTTTATAAGTGGTAAATGCATTTTGGATTATAACTTTTTGTTTCCCAACCAATCTTAGGCCTACTTTAATTGGTATCAGAGGCACGCCCGGAGTCGTACAAAATGATGGAGGGGGGATTAGGCGATTTCTGCAAGAAAACTCACATGGCGTAGAATAGGCCTAATGGAAATAACGTCACAACGCATGCGCGTAAATCGACATTTCATGGTCCAAAGATTTCAATGGAGAGCAGTCTTCATCAAAATTTAAAATCTTAATAACTTTTTAGCAAATCATTTATTTTCTTAGGATTCAACGGATCCTTATTAGACCCAACGAAGTGTTCATTTTGATATATAAAACAGCAAAATCCATCCACAGATCTTTCGGCCTTTTGATGATTTAATTTTCGGGATATTTTGCTAAAATCCCCCATTGGCCGCCATTATAAACTTTGAAAAAACCCAAATCCTCATCATTTCATATCATTCGTTAAGTGATCTAAACAACTCCAATCGCTTAGGATTCAACGGATTCTAAGAGATCAAAGCTCATACAATATATTGACAACCTCCGTTTCAATATTTACATGGCGTAGAATAATGGAAATAACGTCACAACGCATGCGCGTAAATCGACATTTCATGGTCCAAAGATTTCAATGGAGAGCAGTCGTCATCAAAATTTGAAATCTTAATAACTTTTTAACAAATCATTTATTTTCTTAGGATTCAACGGATCCTTGTTAGACCCAACGAAGTGTTCATTTTGATATATAAAACAGCAAGATCCATCCACAGATCTTTCGGCCTTTTAATGATTTACTTTTCGGGATATTTTGCTAAAATCCCCCATTGACCGCCATTATAAACTTTGAAAAAACCCAAAACCTCATCATTTCATACCATTCGTTAAGTGATCTAAACAACTCCAATCGCTTAGGATTCAACGGATTCGAAGAGATCAAAGCTAATACAATATGTTGACGATCCCCATTTCAATATTTGCCGCACAATCTTTCGGCCTTTTAGGTTATAAATTTGTCAATATTTTGATTTTCGTACATTAATGACGTACTTGGATTCCAGATTCATTGTCCCGGGATTCATGACGCTATTTCCATTATTCTACGCCATGCCTGCATAATCTTTCGGCCTTTTAGGTTATAAATTTGTCAATATTTTGATTTTCGACCATCAATGACGTACTTGGATCCGAGATTCATTGTCTCGGGATTCATGACGCTATTTCCATTATTCTACGCCATGACAAAGGAAGATTTATTTTTTCAAGAGAAAATTTACAACTGAATTGCCAAATGAATAGGCGCAGTGGCATGGCAAAATATGTTAGGTCATTTAGTATTTTTTTAACTGCCCTTCTAAGATCATGGGCTTTCAAAGCCCATGTAAGATATGAGATCTATTAAAAAAGGCGCATCAGGCTAACGTGCTGAAAAGTCAATGTTTTTGCTATAAACCGGGCAACAATGGTCTACACGACCTGTAATAAATAGGTATAAAGGACGTTATTCAGGGGCGTAGGAAGGTGCAAATTCAACACTACGCCAAAAATATGAAAAAATTGTGTCAAATCTTTAATATCAAAACGCCTATTTTGTGTTCGTAAAACGTAATTTTTATGGTAATAGCCTTTCTAATGTACTTAAAATTTTCGAATGTTTTTCATCATATAAAATATCACCATGGAAAGCCGATAGTATGATCAATAGAAGTCCGTGATCAATGATACAACCAACTCAATGTCTGCAACCTTTTTTATAACACTAATTCGCGGACCCCCCTCAACAAAGGTCAAAGTGACATTTTGTGGTAAATTGTTAATTTCCTTTCAAGATAATTAAATGTGCCCAAATGCTTTATTTCCTAATATAGTAATCTATTATCTTTCAAATGAAATAAAAATAAGGGTAATTGCTTTCCTAGAACTGAAATGTACTTTCGAAGATAGCAGGCATCACGAAAACTCATTGAAATCAATGGAACGCGTACTTAACTGAATAATCAACAATTTCAAATTCAACTTGTTTCTGTCTTTATCATTCATATTTCAAGAAGTACCACAAATAACTATAACAATTAGGGATTTAGTAAAATAATAGATAAATGCTGACTTATTATTGTTTCAATATAATTTCCTGATTTTCGCTAGCAACCACATAGCAACGGATATAAATTGAATTGGTGAAATTGAAAAATCGGGGGTAGGGGAAAATAAAAAACTACATCTTAAATTGGGAGAGGTTTATGATTATAATTCTGGTACCCAGTGGAGACGATGGGCTCAATTGCCGTATCATATTGCAATTGAACGACGATACGGCAATTGCCGTATCGTCTTATTTTAATTCCAAACGCGCATGTCTAGCAACTCAGCGCTATTAAAGCATAATACGGCAATTGCCGTATCGTGCGTCAATTTTATTAAGAGTATTTATTTTTTATTATCGCCCAAATACAACAGCCCTGGAAGGTCTATTAACACGACTCAAGCAAATATTATAATTCGAAATTCAATTTTACGCTGGTTTAAATTAAAAAGTCATTTTTATACTTTCTAGGCTCCACCGTAGTGCAATACTTAAATATAATCAATACTGCGCTTAAGACTGAAACACCGATCTTTGAAATACATTTTTATTTCTATTGAAGGTATGATGTTTGATATCTCAAACGCACTGAGACAACCGATTTTACTTTGGATAAACAATATTCAAAATTAGGTTTAGCATTTAAATCACTGATTTTTAATTACGAAAATAGACTGAACCTAGTATCAACAAGATATATCAATTATTAGTCAGTTAGTATGGCCAGTATATTTAATCAAAACATTGTCGATTATATTATGCAATGCTGTTTATTTGCGATATGAAATCTGTGAAAGATTCAGTTAAAAAGATTTTTCCTTGGGAAATGGGAAGGAAAGGGAAATGGTAGAATATTTGTCATTATCCACGAAAAAACAAAACTTAGTAGTAGATCTATTGCCCGTGGTAGATCGCTATAAAAACGTTCTTGGCAGTCTAATGTGCATGAAGGCATATAGTTTGACAAGTATTACGGAACCAAATACATAAAATAAAGTCTTCTTTGCGCATTTGCAATTGCAATAAAGGTTTCAAGAATTTCTTTATAATTATGAGTTTATTACTGTATGTATTTGAATGAAGTTTGTATGATGTACATGTCATTCCTCCTCCTATGTTGAAGCTGAGACTATACATATCTAATTGCGGGTGGCGCGACACGGGAGATACAACTCTCGGATAAAGTTTAAAATTCCTTTTATCTGTTTATGTTAGTCTCAGGTTGAAGTAAGTAGGTTTTCAGACGCAAAATGTAATATTTCCGCTGTAAAATAATTACGAATTGAGGCTTAATACTAGTAAATGGAAATGATCAAATATGTATCAACATTTTTCAATCTGCGTGGATTCCGTGAAAGTACACGTAACGATTCATACCTGTATGAAGTATGCTGAAACGGCCGAGATCTGCTTATATATTGATACATGCGCGGCCTTGACAGAGCAAACCTACTAACCCACATACGTGTGCTACTAACCTAGATACGTCTAGCTAATTTGCATAATGTTGTTGCAGTCTGAATCCACTTTCTGGCTCTAAACTGCCTGTTTAAAAAATGGCATTTATTAGTCTATAACTCTGCTATTAGTTGACAGATTTCGAAATAAATAAGACCATGGTTATGCTCGGAACTAAAGCTTTCTGATGGTTCCACTTTGTAGTGACCAAATTGCGAGAAAACTGAGGAAATAGAAGGTAAAGGCGATTTCTCGAATTCCAAGTTTCACATAAGAAATCCTGCGTTCTGATTGGCTGGTTTTCTAGCAGTCCCAATCCACTTTAGCTCTCCAAACTCGCCGTTTTAGAAATGACACTTTTCGGTCTTTTTCTCCGCCATTTCTCGGTCGATTTCTAAAAGCATAATGTCATAGTGAAGCTGACAAAACAAGCTTCCCGATTGTATCACTTTTGAAGCGATCCATGTGCAATAGATAGGTGGAATTCGAGCGTGAAAAAGTTTCTCCATAATCGAAGATTCACTTGAGAAATACTGAGGAATCGGGCATTCTGCATTTTCCTGCATTCTCAAGTCACTTTCCCGACTCTAAACTGAGTTTCTAGAAATGGCACTTGCTACATACGTCTCTTGGTTTTGTTTCTGGGCGAATTGGTTGCTGGACGAAATTATCCAGGCAGCATTGTCCGTCTGAGAACAATGGTAATGCGAACGGTACTTAGTACTTTGAACGCGATCTAGTAATGACTTAAAGCCGAGACTTTTATACCTAAAACGTCAGTGTAAAGGATGAATCAAACCCAAAATGCATGCAGGAAGACGATGTTATTTATAAAAACGATAAAATTAAAATGAAAACCTGTCTGGTTTCATGTTATTCTCGCCTCTGGAATGTCTGAAGAGCACCTTAACCCCCAAAGTACGTTTTTGTCTTTTGCCTAAAATAAGTGAAACTTTGAGAACCCACGGGAGTAATTGCACACGGCAGAATTTAAATGCACGCGAGGAAAAGTTTATTTTATATATGTTCTTCTAATATCAATAAAAAAATTCATGCCATCTCTTTATTTAATATTGCCGAAATTAAGTACAAGGAGGGTCTGTTGCAATTTCACAATTTCAGGGATTTCAGGTTGTAATCGGCCCTTGTGCACTGGAGTAGAAATAAACGATATCTAGGATAAAATATTTCATGTCATTAAATTTGAACCCCCTATTTATGGAAAAAAACTTCAAAATTGTACCTACTATGGATGTTATATGATTTAATATAAATTTGAAGTCCGGAATTGTTTAGATTTTTAAAAGATAACCGTTATTACAAATAATGACGTTCTATACGGCAATTGCCGTATCGCCGTTCAAATGCAGTATGATACGGCAATCGAGCCCATCGTCTCCACTGGTACCACAGTTTACATAAGCATTACGGAACATGTACAAAAATTAACTAAAATCGATTTTCATGAAATAAAGCATGTTGGACGAAAGAGAATTCAATCCACCAAACACATGATTAATTTGCATTTTCTACAGTATTAGAAACAATGTAACAATCAATATATTTTTACGAATTTCATTTTTATTGGCTTAAACATCCGGCTATCATAACTTTGCCCCTCTACCCGCAATCATTTTGATTTTTACGCCAAAAAGTGCCATTTATCTGTTGCCGAAGCTAGAAAATAACAGAGGCACAAAAAACTTGCAAAGAGTACTACTGAAAAATGGAACATAATGGTGTCCAAAAAACATTTCTTTAGTGTGCTCGAGATCACAAACTTGGCAATTTATTAACAATGAGGAAAATGACTAAAGAACATAGGGAAATTAATAAGCGTCTTTATTCTTGCTTTTCAACACTACGCATTGACGTTTTGGCGTCCATTGTTCCTACGCCACTGAATAGCGTACTTATAGCCGAGACTAACATAAAGATATGTGGACATATTCATATGACTAGTACTAATGCTTATTTAGTTGATGGAGTTGTAACATATACTGTTTTTTCATCATAAGTACAGCTAAAAATCAGGTTGATCTCCGGGAACTGATGAACGTCATGAGCGAGGATTCTGACACTGAACCACAAGGCACTCCCTTTACGTCTGCAGGATAAATTCATCACAATTTATTTTGATTGTTCTAATCTAGTAGTTATGTGTTGCTCAGAACCGGAAAATCGTCCGAACAATCGTAATAACAATCCCGATACTGACACCTTTATCAGGAGTGTTTTGACACTTTCCTCCATTTGTTTATCTTGTACTGTATATAATTCTTTTTTAAATACGTTTTATTCTTTCATTATAGCTCAAAATATCACTCGTTACCTCGGATTGGAACAACCCAAGATTGCGTGTTGAGTTGTCCTACTTTAAGTGAAAGTTAATTCAAGCTGTTTCTATTCCAAGTGGCATTGATTGTATACAAATTGTTCCCTTCATCAGTTTATGGTCTTTCAAGTGAAATAGGAAAAGGAAAGGTGGGATTTTAATGCTGCCTTTGAGCATGTTTATTTGAAAAATGACATTTAATCCAACTTGTTGAAGTCTGCTGTCGAAAGACACTCAATGGTTATTAAATAATTTTTACATTAAAAAGAATTTTTGCAAGGTTAACACGATTTATTAGAACAAAACATGATACAGCTAAATACATAGAAGCAGATAGGTACATAACAAATTTCAACAGAATCACTCCATTACTTTAAGTTGCTTAGAATTGTAAAATTACACACATAAAAATAGTGGTCACCCACTATACTGTATATAGCTACAGTATACAAGGCATTAACATGACAAAATGTCACCACCTAAAACAATTTGGTCAATTTAAAGCAAGTTGGAAAATACCTTTTGACCTTAAGAAGGTTTGATTGGAACTTCTTAGAACATGTAGATGATTTTGAAAAAAAAATTCGTCAATTTGAAGCAAGTTGAAAAAATACCTCTTTGACTTTTATTGAAGGTCAAATGTAAAGTCAGATTTGAACTTCTGAGAACATGTAGATGATTTTGAAAAAAAAATTAAGTAAATTTGAAGCAAGTTGAAAAAAGACCTTTTTGACCTTGAAAAGGTCATTGAAGGTCAAATGTCAAATCTAAAGTCAGATTTGAACTTCTGAGAACATGTAGATGATTTTGAAAAAAAATTAGTCAATTTGAAGCAAGTTGAAAAAAGGCCCTTTTGGACCTTGAGAAGGTCATTGAAGGTCAAAGGTCAAATCTAAAGTCAGATTTGAATTTCTGAGAACATGTAGATGATTTTGAAAAAAAAAATTAGTCAATTTGAAGCAAGTTGAAAAAAGACCTTTTTGACCTTTTTTGACCTTGAGAAGGTCATTGAAGGTCAAATGTCAAATCTAAAGTCAAATCTAAAGTCATATTTGAATTTCTGAGAACATGTAGATGATTTTGAAAAAAAATTTAGTCAATTTGAAGCAAGATGAAAAAATACCTTTTTGACCTTTTTTGACATTGAGAAGGTCATTGAAGGTCAAATGTCAAATCTAAAGTCAGATTTGAATTTCTGAGAACATGTAGATGATTTTGAAAAAAAAATTTAGTCAATTTGAAGCAAGTTGAAAAAAGACCTTTTTGACCTTTTTTGACTTTGAGAAGGTCATTGAAGGTCAAATGTCAAATCTTAAGTCAAATCTAAAGTCAGATTTGAATTCCTGAGAACACGTAGATGATTTTGAAATTTTTTTTAGTCAATTTGAAGCAAGTTGAAAACAGACCTTTTTGACCTTTTTTGACCGTGAGAAGGTCATTGAAGGTCAAATGTCAAATTTTAAGTCAAATCTTAAGTCAGATTTGAATTTCTGAGAACACGTAGATGATTTTGAAAAAAAATTTAGTCAATTTGAAGCAAGTTGAAAACAGACCTTTTTGACCTTGAGAAGGTCATTGAAGGTCAAATGTCAAATCTAAAGTCAGATTTGAAGGTCAAATGTCAAAACTAAAGTCAAATCTAAAGTCAGATTTGAATTTCTGAGAACATGTAGATGATTTTGAAAAAAAATTTAGTCAATGTAAAGCAAGTTGAAAAAAGACCTTTTTGACCTTGAGAAGGTCATTGAAGGTCAAATGTCAAATCTAAAGTCAGATTTGAACTTCTGAGAACATGTAGATGATTTAGAAAAAAATTGAAGTCAGTCTAAACAGTATTTGTTAAGTTATAGGAAGTTGTAAGAAATTGTTACAGACGCCGGACGCCAACCTCCAACCGCCGGACGCCAACCGCCGTCGCAAAAAACGGAGACCATAACAATATGTCACCACTTTTGGTGGTGACATAATAGCCAAAGTGACAGTACCATGCTTTTGAGTATGCATATGATATGCACATAACAAAGAAGAACAGAATCGCTCCATTACTTTTTAAGTTATGATAAAAAACCTAAAATAACACACTTAAAAATGTGGCCATGCTTATGGGTATTTAAATATCAAATATGAACAAAAACACTCTTTTCCAGTTTTAACACATGCCGTGAAATAGCATGTAACGGCCGCCATTTTTCAAGATGGCTACCATGTTTTTGAAATATTTAGATTTTTAACAAGGAGGATTGGCAGCCATTATTCAAACTGATACTTAGTTGCCTGCAGTTGTACAATTTAGTAAAAATATTAAAGTTCTCTTTGGACAAAGTTATTTGTTGAGAGATGGTCATTAAGAAAATGTTGGTAGTATTCAAGCTTCCTCAGCAGATCTAGTCTGCAAAAATGAGTAATAGTGTTACTAAATTGGTGTACTCCGGGCGAAGGAGTATCTAGATGAATAACAGCTTCCAATCCTCCTTGGATTTTTTAACTAATCAATTTCTTTGCATTTAAAACATGTTAATATTACAGTTGTACCTAAAATACTGTAAAGATATATGACACCAAAATTGCGAAACTGGTGGTCATTTTGAAACTGGTGGCAATTTTGAAAATCTGCTTTCGAGCAGAATGTGTCATTTGCATGTTTTTATATATATAAATATCAACAAAATGGTTCTATTAGTTTTCAAGATATAACACAAAAAATGAAACACAAATTAAAATGCCCTTCATCAAACAGAGACAATGGCTCAACCTCCAAGTTCTTACATATCAAATATAAACATCATCCCATTATTTCCACATTGCAGTGTGTGCACTAAGCACCCTACAACGTAAAAAATATCTACAAAATCTGCTGGTTTCCCAGTTGTAGTAAAAATCATAAAATAACATATATAAAAATGGCTGGAGAAAGTGGGGCAGAAAAAAATTGGGCCCAAAAATATTTTAGGCCAAATTATAACCTCATCAATTTTCCAAATTTAGGCTCATTTTTGGGTTTCAGGGGTCCAAAATATTTTCACCTCAAACTTGAAATATGCCCCCTCCCCCTAGTTGCTTTTCATATATCCACCCCTGTAACTTTACAGCCACTTTAAATGTTCATTCTTAACAAGATTGGAGAGATCACCAAAGAAAAGAGGACAGTCAAATGAAGTCACAACCTCTACTGAACCAGACTCAGGGTCAAATTCTAACACCTTTTTATTTCCTCTAAATGGAGCCTTCAAACCTCCAAATGCCAATATTTTGCTGCTTCTCACAATTAATGTTGCATATTCAAGAACCGGTAATACCTTGTGGTATAAATCAGTCCACTGGTTTGCTTGGGGACTATATTTTGAAATGGTTTGACACCCTGACCAAAAGCAGTAAATTTCCTCGTTGTAACACACTCCACGGATACCATATTGGGAAATGCTTTCCTCTAATTCCTGAGAAGATGGGGGCAACTTTGGTCCCATTGATATGTTGCCATTCCTACTATTATATATTTGGAGAAAACGGCTACTTCTTCTATCCACGGTACAGCCACCAATTATGTACAAGAACCCCTTTACAGCAACTGTCAAATGTTCAAACACTGGGTGAATCAAAGCGGTAGTAGCTCCTTGGGGTGCTTGCCAGACATCATTTCTCCAATCATACATGTTTATCCAAGAGCTTACAGTTGTGTCTCCACTATCCTCCATTCCACCAATCAAATACATGTAGTCACCACTTAATGTAAATGTGAATCCTTCCAAGCAGGTAGCATTTGAAGGTCTTGCACACTTTATCCAAGATTCCATTGTATAATTCCCATTCTCTTGCTTATATGTGTATCGGTAAAGACACTTGTCAGAATCATATCTGTAAATGTTGTGTCCCACCAAGCAGACTTCTGAGTCAAGAAACTCATCACAATACTTGTGTTCAGGCATTGTCCATGTCATCTCAAATGTTTGCTCTTTCGATAAAGTTTCTTTGATCAAGTTAATAGAACTGTCCTCGTCATATTCATTATTGAACGGTAGAGAAATTCTTGATGAAAAAAGCTTTGTCTCACAATTCCTTGGTTTGCATCTGTAATAATGCTCTTCATGCTGGTAACATGGTGTGGTTTGGTGACGAAATGCAGCAATGATATAGTTATTCAGACATGGGAACAGATTGGTCAATGCGTGTGTGTAGATGTCATCAGTTAAGACCTTAGACTTTATAAAACAAAATCTGACACAATCAAACAGCTCCATGATATGATCCTCTCGTTCTTCAGCTTTGGACATCCAGCGATCTATAGCGTAGAAAACATTTTCTTCATCAGTGACAACTAGCCTATCATCTCCAAGGTAACTGACAAGACAGTTTTTTTCAAGTTCCAATAATCCATCCGTCTTCCATACATCATCAAAGTGCTGCAACGCATATTCATTTGCTGATTCAGCTAGCTTAGGTTGGCCTATACATTGAGCTGTCTGGGCAATTTCGAAGCAATTGTTATCTGCTATATTTAACATAAGATAATCAGCCAAAATATCCTTCATTTCATTTTCTATCTGGAACATATCAACAGCTTTCAGAGCTTCAAGTGCCTGCTTGACGCTAAGGTTATTAATCCTTATGTTACTGTTATCCTTGAAGTCATGGTAAATGAATCCCAAAATATGTTCCATTGTGGTACTTGAAACATCTTTCAGCTCGATGGATTTCTTTGTGGTTTCAGCCATTCCATTTGTCAACAATGAACGGAAGTATGGTGAGTTTGCAGCTAAGATGATTTTATGGCAATTGAATTGTTTACCTTCAACTTCTAATGTAACATCAGTGAAAACCTCATCCTGCCAAAGTTCATTCAAATGAGTTTTGAAATAAACATCCTTCTTGCCTGTATTTGGGAGAGGTACGGAGACACTTTTAGAGACAGAGTCTCCTTCATTTCCATTTGATGACATTGTAGTCTGAAATGACAAAAACAGTGTATTAGCAAGGAGGATAAACTATGCAAATATCCTTACCACGAATGTGAAAAAAGAAATAAAAAACAAAATTCCATTAATTTTTGGAGAAACTTTTTATATCATTTTCAGTTGATATGTAGCCTACCTCCAAGGCCACATTATACATGTTACAGGTGCTCCCTGACACTGGGTAGTATGAGTGTGGGCCCACCCTGCGTTGCAGGACACTGAAAAACTTGTATCAATACCTGACACCATGGGATTTCAACTAGTTTACACCTAGACTTTTGGCCAAATGTGGAAGAACGCATGCCATTTATACTCTACACTGGTACTCCATTTTATTGTGCTATTACCAAAATGGATCGTTTCAATAACGTCAGAACCTCGAATAAGGTAAGATTTTTTTATTTATTTCACGAAATGTAGGCAGGATTCCCACAACATTTTATTTTTGTGTCAGTATCATATGTTTTAGAAAATGTAAATTTTTGTGAACAAATAGTTCAGAAGACAACAGAATCGTCGATTTGGGTACATCACTTTAGTTACGTAGACTTAACTTCAAAAATGGTTAAGATCTGCACTTCTAACCCACGGCCGTCACAAACAATCTTTTCAAAAATGTTTTCGTTCCACAAGTACCTTAAACACTTGATACCTGACACATACTTGTAATAAAAATGTTGTTGGCATAAGATCCAAGTCAAAATAATCTAGGTCGGGGAGATTCCCATAGACCCTCCCATAGACCACATGTTACAAATTCACAAAAGGTGAAATATCTTTTCTTGTGTTGGGCATATAATATTTTCTTTTACTTGACATATTTTTGTTTGTATAATCATGAGATACATAAGGATTATATGAAATCAGCCACCGGGTAGATTCTACGTACTGCATTTTCTCGCGAAAAGGCCCATGGGTGTTTATTTGAAAAAGGGGTGTGTGAAAATGTTTTCATCACTCTTTATAAAGGACAATGGGTGTTCTTACAATTCTCTTCTGGGCCCAAATTAATTTTGGGGCCAAAAAAGGCCTCATATTTTAATTTCAGGCCTTTGTTGAGTTTTAAAATTTGGGTGTCGACTTTAATTGTGGCTTGCAACCAAAGATACATGTACCTCAAGAAAAGCCGGAGATTGCCGAAGATTTTCTTTGCAGATAAAGTTGGCTGAGGGTGCCACGAATGTGAAGAGGACGTCTCTTATTGGTCATAAAGAGAGGCTCGGCATTCTCCGTCAGACTGAATCGGCAAAATTCGGTTGTATGGCTTACCTTTGGTTGTATGGCTTACATGTATCTTCGGCTGCATGGCCTAAACTCGATTGAATTATTAGATGCTGTCCCTTTAAAATTTGGATATTTGTTTACAGATGCAACACCTCTCAATTTAATTTCAAATCTCAAATTCTAATAATGACAAATTGAGAGTTTTTTATAAGGCTACGGGAAACTCTGGTTCCCCGGGTCTGGTTCATGCCTTCAATGTTCAGACATTTTGCTACAGAAATGATCTGTTTCGGTAAACCTGGATATAATCGAGTTGAGTACCAGTGCTCTAGTTATGAGTATATGGTCTCTGTGCAACTTGTGACAGGTCCATGTGCCACGCCCATTGCCTTTCAACAATAAACCACACACAAAACTAGCATAAAATACCTGCACACGACGAGAGACCACTCGTTGTAATTAGTAACTCCAATCTAAAGAAAATCCTGAATTCATTTATATCCATAAGAAGCGAACCTGTTATTACAATGCATATGTAACAAAGAAACGGGATATAACAAAGTAAACTTACATAACTTTACCTTCAAACTTTATTTGAAATCTGAAATCAATTTTCACTAAATTTCCGAACGTGTAACTTTGTAATTGCAAAACAAGCCTTTGTTGCAGGATTGGCGGTTCCAGAAAGAAACTTATTCACCAAAATGCAATGTGCAATAAAAATCGTGATCGTCTAAGTATAATTGGAGTGGATAATGTAAAAAATGTGTAAGATGATTGTGAGTTATTTTACCACGAATCCAACTCGTTCGGAAATTCTGTCAAAACTGATTTCCGGTTGTGAAAAATTCTGAAAAGTTGGCGCTAAAGAGTAAACAGTTAGAAACTAGGTAAGTACGTGAGTTCTATTATGATGGTCTCAGATTTACCTTAACCTATTTGTAACATTTTCGAAAGCTACAACTGATCTATTTGTTGGAAGAGGTAAATATTTCTTTCTTACAGAAAAATTTGAATGTTTGGAAGTACTCTGGAGAGCCTAAAGGGTGTATATTATCCGTTCCAGGAAGTCCTGGAACGGGATAAGGTGTATACACTGGCAGGCGAAATGCTTGAAACGGAGGGCGAAAGAACGAAATGCTTGAAATGAAAGAGAATTTGAAAACGCTTGAAAAGGCGAAACAGTCGAAAGCAGCGAAACTTACTCGAGTCTCTAGCTTACAGCTAGACGAAACTTCATTGATTTCGTATGTACTCTAGAAAAGGTGCTACACGCACCTACACGCACCTAGAACTCATTTTTAATAAATTTTATAAATATTTTTAAGAATATTAATCATATTTAGGATGAAGCGTTGCTTGTCTGGATTTAGATATTTCAAAATTTCATTTCGGAGTTTGACACATGGTGAAATTTTCTCGCTGTAGCTAGAAATGGCTTCCGGTTCTGGACGTTTGAAATTATTCTCGCTTAAAGAAATCAAATATAACAATAGATTCAGACGGGGATGTGAGCTGATGTTCTTCAAATCTATACATAAAGGTATATTTCATATTATTATGCCATATTTACTGTGCGTGTGACACAATGATTTACAATATTTATAATACTAAGGCAGCTCAATCTTCCTCCTCAAAGCCGGAATATAGAGAAGGCTTTGGACCGAAGTAAAGCGAAACAGTAATTTTATTTTTCGAGACGTATTCATTGAAATGATTGAAAAGCCCTAGGGAAATGCTTGAAATGAAAAACGTGCATGTTCGTTTTTCTTATCAATCGTTTCGCCCATTTCTTCATGAATTTTTCGTATAATTAAAATGCTTTATACGGCGAAACAGGCGCAAACAGCGAAACTTTATATTCATTTCAAAGGCGAATGGATTGAAATGCTCGAAATGACGCAAGCATCGAAACGTAACGATTGAACTGATTGAAACAATTGAAATGATTGAAAATTTATTTATAGTGCTTACAGGGCTTTAGGCTCTTTACTAAAGACTTTAGCATTTTGGTAACCTATTTTAAATCTTAAGGTTCTTTAGCATTTCGAATTAAGAGCCTATAATTTAAGGCTATTTAGCATTTGATAGCCAATTTTGCTAGAGAGCCTAAAGGAATTTTAAGTGACGGAAATGACAAAATATTGCTTCTAAGAGGAGATCAGACAACTTTGACAAATTTGTAATGACCCGAGGGCGCCCCAGGGGAATGACTAACTAACGAGCATAGTGTTACAAGCCAGATAAAGAAATTGTGCTAAATTCAATGCTCCGCGTGGGAGTCGAAGACTGATGCTCTACCGACTGAGCTATAAAGGCTTAAGCCACTACAGCTGGGCCGTAGTAGCAACTTGGTATCAAGGGTCGTTACACTATCTCCCCCTTTGAAAGGACCATACCCTCGTGGACAGCTCTGCTTTCCTAGCAGTTTATTTATGCAAAATTGTAGAAATGCAACATTTAAAATTGCTGGTGTGACTTCCAATTTTCATTCAAGATGGTGGCCATGTGTATATGTTATGTGTCTTGCGCAACAATAAGATTTATGAATTTGTGTTATCTCATACTGTTGATACTATATCTTAGTAGCCCGGACAGAATTGTTCAATGGTCACTTTTTCTTAAATAACTTTTTCAATTTTCAGTATTATCAAAATCTGATTACACATTTGAAAACTAGAGTAAAATTCTGACATACAAAAAAAATATTTAAGGAACTTTTCTTAATTTACTTATATTATAGGCGTTCATAGTATGAGTGACGCAAATAAATAATTCACCATTTTGTCTCATATTTGTTCAAAATGGCGGCATATTTTGTGGTTTAAATGTTCAGTTGAAAGTTAATAGTTAAGAAATGGCATAGGCCTACGGAATCATGTAGGCTGCTGCTTTGGTTTGAGGTAATGACTGCATATAACCTTTTGTTTTAAATTGACTTGTATGTATACCAGTACTTAAAAAGGTAATTGTACATTGTATGTACAGTATATTGGTAAGGTCGCAGGACTTAAAGTTTTTTGGCCATTCCATTGTTACTCGTAGTGGATTAGCAACCCTAGTTCGTTAACCTGTGCAACTATAGGGTCATACTGCCACAGTTTGTAATGTCTTTCCCAGTCAAAAGCCTCTTAGCCCATTCTTGGCATACATGTTCTTCAGCTTTTCAATGGCCTCTGAGATGGCTGTTTGGAGTTCTTGAAGATTGAGGATCTACTCTCATCACACCCGCACATTGGGGCGCCACCTTTTCACATCCTCTTGAACACAACCCCGAACATTTCAATAGAATTGATTTCATATACCCTTGGAGGGAGTTGACTTCTTGTATTTGATGATTGGACAGTTGCTGCATTACATCAGGATTGTAACAGTTGCAGCATGGCTCTATAGTCCTGTGACAATCTTTAAATATTACCTTTCAACTGGACATTGAAATTCACAAAATATGCCGCCATTTTGAACAAATATGAGACAAAATGATGAATTATGTATTTGCGTCAGCCATACTATGAACGCCTATAATATCAATAAATTAAAAGATGATCCTTAAATATTTTTTTTGTATGTCAGAATTTTACTCTAGTCTTCAAATATGTAATCAGAATTTGATAATACTGAAAATTAAAAAAGTTATTAAAGAAAAAGTGACCATTGAACAATTCTGTCCGGGCTACTATATTGTTGATCACTTGATATTCCATACTATCGATCACTTGTCCCATACTATTGATCACTTGATGTCCCATACTATTGATTACTTGATTTCCCACACTGTTAATAACTTGATATCCCATACTATTGATCACTTGATGTCCCTTACTATTGGTCAATTCTTAAAATCGCGGATTCGGTAGTATTGAATCTCTAATAAAGATGGCGCGAAAGTTTTTCCTTATAAGGTCAAAATATTTCCCATGATGCAGTTCGCGGGGGAACAAAATTTTTCTACCTTGTTTTTCCCCGTTGGTTTAACATGGGGATTTTCATACCCATTTTTCAAGCGATATTTTCGATCGAATCTCCATGCGATTGGAGAAAACAAACTATCAGAAACAATTAGTCTTTTAATAATCTTTATATAACATATATTTTTTTCATTTTATTGGCTCCTAACGGGGTGAAAACAATGATTGAAAATGGGAGTATATTCCGGAAGAGAAGAAGTCACGTGACTAGTCGCCATATTGGAAAAAGCAATTCCATTCGACTTTCAACACGTTCATGCCAATATTACCGCACTACAAACTGTAACATCGATGCAACAACTGAATAAAAGTACTCATCTTCATATTACATTATAGAGTTACGTTGAAAACCCACAAACAACTGAGCATTTGACCAAAGAAGACACGTCGCTATTATCTAGGTCAAGTTTAGTGGTTCGAAAGCAAATCTTACATACTCGTTTCCGAATTTTGTTGTTAATTGTATAATCTTTTATTGATTAAATCTGGTATACTGACTATTAATTCAATGACAAAGAAGAAGAATTCCGATGGTGTCATTTTTTTATTTAGCTTGCGGGTGTAAAAACAAAATTGCGTAATTAATTTGATTTAGAACTTTCGGGTCTCACAAATAGCTACACGAAATGCATCGTTGAAAAATATTGACCAATCAAATTTTGTCCTTTTTGAGTACATATATGCACCATATATGCGAACGTTCTGATTCAAAGAGCGAACAGCGAAATGGAGAATTACCCAGATGCGAGTAGAAATAATCTTGATTTACGTCATTAAAAATTCAAAATTCAGTCAAAGTAATATCATATTTGAAATCTACATGTAAAATTACATCTAGAAATGTGGTTTTAAAAAGTGTTTATCAACTTTGAAAAATTAATTTTCTTTGAAAATGTGACTTCTAGCTCGGGGAGATTCCCCATAGACCCCATGCTATAAAATCACAAAAAATGAAATATCTTTTCTTTTAGTGGACAGATAATATTTTGCTTTACTGGACATATTTTCATTAGTATAAGTATTAGGCACATAAGGGTTATATGAAAATTGAGCCACTTTAATTGATAATATTCAAGTTTAAGGGAACTTTCTTATATACCTGCCATGTTAATTGACCCGAATCAGCCACCTGGTGGTGAAACTGGTAATTACCTACTCGCATTTGGGTAATTGATGTCCTATACTGTTGATCACTTGATGTCCCATACCATTGATCACTTGATTTCCCATACTATTGGTTAATTGATGTCCTATACTGTTGATCACTTGATGTCCCATACCATTGATCACTTGATTTCCCATACTATTGGTTAATTGGTGTCCTATACTGTTGATCACTTGATGTCCCATACCATTGATCACTTGATTTCCCATACTATTGGTTACCATACCACTAATCACTTAATTTCCCATACTATTCGTTAATTGATGTCCCATACCACTAATCACTTGATGTCCCATACCATTGATCACTTAATTTCCCATACTATTGGTTAATTGATGTCCCATACCATTGATCACTTGATGTCCCATACGTGAGATTTTTTATTTCTACCAGAGCAATCATTATCATTAAATGTGATCAGCTGTTGGTATCCAGTTTCTTTTACGTTGCCTTGGAGATCTAAAGAAAATGATACATAAGTTCTCTAACTTACCTGCCAACTATGGGATGTGGGGGTAAAATAAATGAGGCTATTTTGTTTTTCTTTTATCACATTTATCAGATAAAATATGTTCTGTATTGTTGAGGTTATCCCTTGCTAAGTACATTGTTTTTGTAATTTCAGGCTGTATTACAATGTCGTCAAATGGAAATGAAGGAAACAAAGATAACGTCTCTGATAGTGTATCTGGACCTGCAGGCCAGAAGGGTGTTTATTTTAAAATTCAACTGAATGAACTTTGGCAGGATGAGGTTTTCACTGATGTTACATTGGAAGTTGAAGGGAAACAATTCAATTGCCATAAAATCATCTTAGCTGCTAACTCACCATACTTCCGTTCATTATTGACAAATGGAATGGCTGAAACCACAAAGAAATCCATTGAGCTGAAAGATGTTTCAAGTACCACAATGGAACATATTTTACGATTCATTTACCATGACTTTAAGGATATCAGTGACATAGGGAATACTAACCTTAGTGTCAAGCAGGCACTTGAAGCTCTGAAAGCTGTTGATATGTTCCAGATAGAAAATGGAATGAAGGACATTTTGGCTGATTATCTCATGTTGAACATAGCAGATGACAATTGCCTTGAAATTGCCCAGACAGCTCAATGTATAGGCCAACCTAAGCTAGCCGAAACAGCAAATGAATATGCGTTGCACCACTTTGATGATGTATGGAAGACGGATGGATTATTGGAACTTGAAAAAAACTGTCTTGTCAGTTACCTTGGAGATGACAGGCTAGTTGTCACTGATGAAGAAAATGTTTTTTATGCTGTTGATCGCTGGATGTCCAAGGCTGAAGAGCGAGAGGAGTATGTCTTGGAGCTGTTTGATTGTGTCAGGTTTTGTTTCATAAAGTCTAAAGTCTTAACTGATGACATCTACACACACGCATTGACCAATCCATTCCCATGTCTGAATAACTATATCATTGCTGCATTTCGTCACCAAACCACTCCATGTTACCAGCATGAAGAGCATTATTACAGATGCAAACCAAGAAATTGTGAGACAATCCTTTTTTCATCAAGAATTTCTTTACCCTTCCTTAATAGAAATAACAATGATGATATTTCTATCAACTTTATCAGAGAAGTTTTATCCAAAGAGCAAACATTTAAGATGACATGGACAATACCTGAACATACATATGATGAAGATTTACTTGACTCTGAAGTCTGTTTAGTTGGACACAACATTTACAGATATGAAACTCATCAGTTTCTTTACCGATACACGTACAAGGAAGTCGACAATGGGAATTATACAAGGACAACCTGGACTAACTGTGCCAGTCCTCCAAATGCTGCATTCTGGCAAGGATTCACATTTACATTATGTGGAGACTACATGTATTTGATTGGTGGAGGGGAGCCAGATGGGACTGTAAGTTCTCGGATAGACATGTACGATTGGAGAAATGATACCTGGAAAGAACCCCAAGAAGCTACTACTGCTTTGATCCATCCAGTATATGGACATTTGACTGTTGCTGCAAAAGGATTCTTGTACATTATTGGTGGTTGCACTGTGGATAAAAGTAGTTGCCGTTTTCTCCAAATATATAACAGTAGGAATGGCAACATATCAATGGGACCAAAATTGCCAGAATATCCTCCCAAAATGGAGGAAAGGATTGCCCATCATGGTATCCGTGGAGTGTGTTACAATGAGGAAGTTTACTGCTTTTGGCCATTATGTAAAACAATTTCAAAATATAGTCCACAATCAAGCCAATGGACTACTTTCTGCCACAAAGAAATTCCAGTTCTCGCAGCCCCAACCTTACTGGTGAAAAGCAGCAAAATATTGGTATTTGGAGGTTTAAAAGCTTCCAGGACAGGAAATAAAAAGGTGTTTGAATTCGACCCCGAGTCTGGTTCAGTAGAGATGGTGACTTCATTTGACTCGCCTCTCTGCTTTGGTGATCTCTCTAATCTTGTTAAGAATGAACATTTAAAGTGGCTGTAAAGAACACTTGGATAATTCATTGCATGTCCACATTAAGTAGTGACTATTCATTCCAGTAAAGCTTCATGAGTTGAAATATTTAGAAAGGATAAAATCTCCATTAATCCATATTTCTTTGTATTTTACTTAACTTAAAAAAGAGAAGTGAGACTACTGATCCCAACACTTAGTCAAACTCAACTCAAACTTAGTTACTCAATGGAATATTTTTTGTGATTTATTTATGATGATGTCAAGGATAACAGTGACAAGGGTTACTAGCCTAATGCCTGGGCCACATTTGCCCCGATCCATCAGCTGGCGGCCGGCCGATTGAGTGTTTTGTTCAATATCGTATTCAATTTTGAACAAAATACTCAATCGCTCGGGCGCCGTCGTGAAAATCTGAGCAAATGTGACCAAGGCATAAGTGCCAAACAGGCACTTGAAACGGAAAGCTGCTGGTGAAATTATACTTATGATATTTTCCAATTGTAATATTTTCCAATTGCATGATAAAAAGCAACAATATCTATGGAATATGAAGAATATTCCAATCAATGGATTAAAGAGAATAGTATTATCAAAGATATCCACAGACTTGAAAGCTAACCCTGATTAGTAGTTTATTTTGTGAACCATAGGATGGATAGACCATTTTATGATTTTTTATTGCTATCACTTAATTCATTAAAGTCATTGATATGATTTATTATTATATCATTGTCATATTCCTCACTCTCTGATTGGTCCATGTCTTACATATGACTAAAAAGTAACAGTGATATTTACCAGGGATGGAATATGAATTTTATTTCGAGGGAAAATATGATATTGACCAAGGAAAGTATCATATAATGACTGAAGGTGACAGCCCGAGTGTCAATATGAAATTTTCTGAGGCCAGTATCATATTTTCTCCAGTAATTCATATTCCATCAATAATCAATTTATTCCTTAATATATTTCTGGAACTTGTTCTGTATGTCACCCAATGATGATGACATTAAGTGATACAATTTAATTATCGAATTACATTTTTTAACAAGTTTTAAAGAATAAATAATTTATAATACTAAAATGGATCATAATATGCCATAATAACACAATATTTAGTCACATGAAATTTTCTAATAGCTCTAATACAGGATTTTGGCTGACATGGGATCTGATACTGGATTTTTTGAATATCAGTTTTATTCCCAGTGAAAACATGTTATTATGGAATAACAAATGATATTCACACGGCCCTCGGTCCAATATTTCACTATATTGCCCTTTCGAAATGACGTAATTGTACTAATTCCATTCAGATGAGTGAGAAATAACAGTGAATAATAAAAAAAATGTTGAATTCTACTTTCGATGAAAACCTGCGACAAGATGATATCACTTGTGAAAGATGCACATGTCGTGGAGTGGGTTAATTTGATGCCTGGGTTAATTTGGCGCCAAAGTTTAAAAAGGATCCCAGGTAATTTTGACTGGTGTTTTTAAGTCACTTCTGGTTTAGTTTTTACAAAATCTGAAAAGGATAAGGGTGATAATCAGGACATACCAACTCTAAATTATGTTAATGTCGGACGTCTATTTCGCGCACTGACATTGTGTAAAGCCATCCAATGGATGGAATAGCTCGAATTTCTTTCATTGTTTTCATTAATTAATTTCAACCATTATTGACCACTATGTAAAATTTTAAGGTTGATATGTTCTCAATATATTTTTGGAATAAGGGTTGTCAACAAGTAAGTCGCAAAAGTATGCAAGATTAAATGGTTACTTTTGGTTACTATGACAACACAGTGCATCTTACTTTTAAGAACCCTTGTATATCGTTAATTATTATATCATCTATATCACCAGTCTGATTTCATCTGTATATCATTAATTATTATATATCTATATTATATCCCTTAGGAAAAAACCCATGTTTTTACATGCGTGGCGAAAGATGGCACATGTTCTTACTTTACTTCACTTTAATTTGCTTCATTTTGCCCCATGTGTGGCGTGGCATGTTGTTGTAAAAACAAGAGATGTCACTCTTGATTTTACTCCACTTTTACACGGGGCAAACTGTGGCAGAACATGAACAATGTGGCAAAATCATGTAACTCTTGTCTTGGTTTTACATGACTCCGCCATGTTTTTCCCACTGTGTTTAAGTATGGGGAATCGTGGTTACATGAAATAACATGAAATGTAGTACATTTTAGAGAAAATAGAGGGACTTACTTGTGCTCCTTAATTCACCTGGTTAGATGTTTTTATTTCATTCTATTTTTATTATTTTACATTTCTGACAGTTTTTAGGCATTAAGGAGCCCTAACCAAATCAACTATGAAAAGGCAGATTTTCTTTTGGAAACCAACTTCTCGAGTTAATCATATTTTCATATTCTAAAACTGCATCCATGAACCTGTAGTTAAAGCTGTATATAGTAGAAAATTGAACCTGTAGTAAGTAATTGAACCTATAGTTGAACCTGTAGTTGAGAGTTTTACATGTAATTGAATTGAACCTTTAGTTGAACCCGTAGTTGAGAGTTTAACATGTAATTGAATTGAACCTATAGTTGAACCTGTAGTTGAGAGTTTAACATGTAATTGAATTGAACCTATAGTTGAACCCGTAGGTAGTTGAAAGTTTTCCATGTAATTGAATAGAACCTATAGTTGAACCTGTAGTTGAGAGTTTTACATGTTATTCAATGAACATATAATTGAACCTATAGTTTGTCAGTTTAGTTGAAAATAGAACCTATAGTTGAACCTGTAGTTTAGAGTTTTACATTTAATTGAATAGAAACTATAGTTGAACCCGTAGTTGAGAGTTTTACATGTTATTCAATGAACCTATAATTGAACCTATAGTTTGTCAGTTTAGTTGAAAATAGAACCTATAGTTGAACCTGTAGTTTAGAGTTTTACATTTAATTGAATAGAACCTATAGTTGAACCCGTAGTTGAGAGTTTATATGTAATTGAATTGAAACTATAGTTAAACCCGTAGTTGAGAGTTTTACATGTTATTCAATGAACCCATAATTGAACCTATAGTTTGTCAGTTTAGTTGAAAATAGAACCTATAGTTGAACCTGTAGTTTAGAGTTTTACATTTAATTGAATAGAAACTATAGTTGAACCCGTAGTTGAGAGTTTTACATGTTATTCAATGAACCTATAATTGAACCTATACTTTGTCAGTTTAGTTGAAAATAGAACCTATAGTTGAACCTGTAGTTTAGAGTTTTACATGTTATTCAATAAACCTATAATTGAACCTATAGTTTATCAGTTTAGTTGAAAATAGAACCTATAGTTGAACCTGTAGTTGAGAGTTTTACATTTAACTGAATAGAACCTATAGTTGAACTCGTAGTTGAGAGTTTTACATGTTATTCAATAAACCTATAATTGAACCTATAGTTTATCAGTTTAGTTGAAAATAGAATCTATAGTTGAACCCATAGTTGAGAGTTTTACATGTTATTCAATAAACCTAAAATTGAACCTATAGTTTGTCAGTTTAGTTGAAAATAGTTTAAAGTTTTAGAGTTTAAAAATTCATGTTTCATCACAACCATGAATAACAATTTTCAATTCGATTACATGTTAATCTCTCCCAACTACGGGTTCAACTATAGGTTCAATTCGATCACATGTAAAACCCTCAACTATGGGTTCAACTATAGGTTCAATTCAATTACATGTAAAACTCTCAACTACGGGTTCAACTATAGGTTCAATTCATTTATATGTAAAACTTTCAACTGCGGGTTCTATTTTCAACTAAACTGGCAAACTACAGGTTCAATTAAATAACAAGTTAAGTTTCAAACTACGGGTTAAACTATAGGTTCAATGAGTAATATGTAGAACCATAAACTATGGGTTTAACTAAAGGTTCAATTCGATTACATGTAAAACTCTCTCAACTACAGGTTCAACTATAGGTTCAATTTAACATGGGTTAATATGGGTTCAACTGTATTCCATTACATGTAAAACTCAACTACGGATTCAAATTTAACTCAAGATTAATGTTTAGGGGTGCATCATTGTTAAATGAAATTTTTTCAATTCAATTACATGTAAAACTCTCAACTACGGGTTCAACTATAGGTTCAATTCAATTATATGTAAAACTCTCAACTGCGGGTTCTATTTTCAACTAAACTGGCAAACTACAGGTTCAATTAAATAACAATTTAGCTTCAAACTACGGGTTCAACTATAGGTTCAATTGAATAATATGTAGAACCATTAACTACGGGTTCAACTATAGGTTCTATTCAATTACATGTAAAACTCTCTCAACTACAGGTTCAACTATAGGTTCAATTTAACATGGGTTAATATGGGTTCAACTGTATTCCATTACATGTAAAACTCTCAACGACAGATTCAAATTTAACTCAAGATTAATGTTGAGGTGTGCATCATTGTTAAATGATATTTTTTAATTCTCTATAGTATAACAAGTAACGAAATAATTTAGTGTAACAGAAACAGCTTCAATTATGTGATTTATCTGTAATTATTAATTTGGAGAAAAAACACTTGCAGCATATTTTCTCTGATTTACATAGAGTTATTCCTTATATTTCATGTAAAATGTGGACATTGAGAAGAATATATAAGAAACTTGTGGGCAAATGGAGCAAAGTAAAGCAAAAACTGAAAAAGTTCATGCATTTCATGGCAAAGTGTGGCGGCTAAATAAACAAATGCCAATTAAGAAAAGTAAACAAGTAAACAAACTCAGTAGGATATTTTGTTTAAATTTTGGCATATTAACATGTTAACTTGCAGTGTGAATTTGATCAGATTAGAAAATAATAAATTACTATTTTAAGAAATTAATAAAAACATTTTTCTTGTTCCAGTAGAATTATTGGTCTAAAAATTGAAATAATTGAACAATTAAAAGAAAAATGTAATGACTCAGTTTAAATGTCCAAAGATTGACTGAAAGCGTCAAGGTTCAGTTGAATAATGTCATTCACTTAAAACTACAGTTAGTACGTTAAACCCTCAACTACGGGTTCAACTATAGGTTCAATTTGATTACATGTAAAACTCTCTCAACTAAGGGTTAAAAAAGTGTAAAGACTCAGTTTAAATGTCCAAAGATTGACTGAAAGCATCAAGGTTCAGTTGAATAATGCCATTCACCTAAAACTACAGTTAATACGTTAAACCCTCAACTACGGGTTCAACTATAGGTTCAATTTGATTACATGTAAAACTCTCAACTAAGGGTTAACCTATAGGTTCAATTCGATTACATGTAAAACTCTCCCAACGACGGTTTCAACTATAGGTTCAATTCGATTACATGTAAAACCCTCAACTACGGGTTCAACTATAGGTTCAATTCAATTACATGTAAAACTCTCAACTACAGGTTCAACTATAGGTCAATTCAATTATATGTAAAACTCTCAACTACGGGTTCTATTTTCAACTAAACTGGCAAACTACAGGTTCAATTAAATAACAAGTTAGCTTCAAACTACAGGTTCAACTAAAGGTTCAATTGAGTAATATGTAGAACCATTAACTACGGGCTTAACTGTAGGTTCAATTCGATTACATGTAAAACTCTCTCTCAACTACAGGTTCAACTATAGGTTCAATTGAACATGGGTTAATATGGGTTCAACTGTATTCCATTACATGTAAAACTCAACTACGGATTCAAATTTAACTCAAGATTAATGTTTAGGGGTGCATCATTGTTAAATGATATTTTTTAATTCTCTATAGAATTACAAGTAATGAAATAATTTTGTGTATCAGAAACAGCTTCAATTATGTTATTTATCTGTACTTATTAATTTGGAGAAAAAACACTTGCAACATATTTTCTCTGATTTACATAGAGTTATTCCTTATATTTCATGTAAAATGTGGACATTGAGAAGAATATATAAGAAACTTGTGGGCAAATGGAGCAAAGTAAAGCAAAAACTGAAAAAGTTCATGCATTTCATGGCAAAGTGTGGCGGCTAATTAAACAAATGCCAATTAAGAAAAGTAAACAAGTAAACAAACTCAGTAGGATATTTTGTTTAAATTTTGGCATATTAACATGTTAACTTGCAGTGTGAATTTGATCAGATTAAAAAATAATAAATTACTATTTTAAGAAATTAATAAAAACATTTTTCTTGTTCCAGTAGAATTATTGGTCTAAAAATTGAAATAATTGAACAATTAAAAGAAAAATGTAATGACTCAGTTTAAATGTCCAAAGATTGACTGAAAGCGTCAAGGTTCAGTTGAATAATGTCATTCACTTAAAACTACAGTTAGTACGTTAAACCCTCAACTACGGGTTCAACTATAGGTTCAATTTGATTACATGTAAAACTCTCAACTAAGGGTTAACCTATAGGTTCAATTCGATTACATGTAAAACCCTCAACTACAGCTTCAACTATAGGTTCAATTCAATTACATGTAAAACTCTGAACTACGGGTTCAACTATAGGTTCAATTCAATTATATGTAAAACTCTCAACTACAGGTTCAACTATAGGTTCTATTTTCAACTAAACTGGCAAAGTACAGGTTCAATTAAATAACAAGTTAGCTTCAAACTACGGGTTCAACTATAGGTTCAATTCAGTAATATGTAGAATCATAAACTACGATTGAACAATTAAAAGAACAATGTAATGACTCAGTTTAAATGTCCAAAGATTGACTGAAAGCATCAAGGTTCAGTTGAATAATGCCATTCACCTAAAACTACAGTTAATACGTTAAACCCTCAACTACGGGTTCAACTATAGGTTCAATTTGATTACATGTAAAACTCTCAACTAAGGGTTAAAAAATGTAAAGACTCGGTTTAAATGTCCAAAGATTGACTGAAAGCATCAAGGTTCAGTTGAATAATGCCATTCACCTAAAACTACAGTTAATACGTTAAACCCTCAACTACGGGTTCAACTATAGGTTCAATTTGATTACATGTAAAACTCTCAACTAAGGGTTAAAAAATGTAAAGACTCGGTTTAAATGTCCAAAGATTGACTGAAAGCATCAAGGTTCAGTTGAATAATGCCATTCACCTAAAACTACAGTTAATACATTCAACCCTCAACTACGGGTTCAACTATAGGTTCAATTTGATTACATGTAAAACTCTCAACTAAGGGTTAACCTATAGGTTCAATTCGATTACATGTAAAACTCTCCCAACTACGGGTTCAACTATAAGTTCAATTCAATTACATGTAAAACCCTCAACTACGGGTTCAACTATAGGTTCAATTCAATTACATGTAAAACTCTCAACTACGGGTTCAACTATAGGTCAATTCAATTATATGTAAAACTCTCAACTAGGGGTTCTATTTTTAACTAAACTGGCAAACTACAGGTTCAATTAAATAACAAGTTAGCTTCAAACTACAGGTTCAACTATAGGTTCAATTGAGTAATATGTAGAACCATTAACCACGGGTTTAACTATAGGTTCAATTCGATTACATGTAAAACTCTCTCAACTACAGGTTCAACTATAGGTTCAATTGAACATGGGTTAATATGGGTTCAACTGTATTCCATTACATGTAAAACTCAACTACGGATTCAAATTTAACTCAAGATTAATGTTTAGGGGTGCATCATTGTTAAATGATATTTTTTAATTCTCTATAGTATTACAAGTAATAAAATAATTTAGTGTAACAGAAACAGCTTCAATTATGTGATTTATCTGTAATTATTAATTTGGAGAAAAAACACTTGCAACATATTTTCTCTGATTTACATAGAGTTATTCCTTATATTTCATGTAAAATGTGGACATTGAGAAGAATATATAAGAAACTTGTGGGCAAATGGAGCAAAGTAAAGCAAAAACTGAAAAAGTTCATGCATTTCATGGCAAAGTGTGGCGGCTAAATAAACAAATGCCAATTAAGAAAAGTAAACAAGTAAACAAACTCAGTAGGATATTTTGTTTAAATTTTGGCATATTAACATGTTAACTTGCAGTGTGAATTTGATCAGATTAGAAAATAATAAATTGCTATTTTAAGAAATTAATAAAAAAAAATTCTTGTTCCAGTAGAATTTTTGGTCAAAAAATTGAAATATATGAACAATTAAAATAAGAATGTAATGACTCGGTTTAAATGTCCAAAGATTGACTGAAAGCATCACGGTTCAGTTGAATAATGTCATTCACTTAAAACTGCAGTTAGTACGTTAAACCCTCAACTACGGGTTCAACTATAGGTTCAATTTGTTGACATGTAAAACTCTCAACTAAGGGTTAACCTATAGGTTCAATTCGATTACATGTAAAAATCTCCCAACTACGGGTTCAAATTTCAACTAAACTGACGATCTACAGGTTCAATTAAATAACAAGCTAGCTTCAAACTACGAGTTCAACTATAGATTAAATATTCAACTTAATGACAAAGTACAGGTTCAGCTATAGGTTTAATTCTATTATATGTTAAACTATCAACTACGGTTTAAACGATAGGTTCAATTTTCAGCCAAATTGACAAAATACATGTAAAGGCCTCAGATGTGGGTTTAACTATAGGTTCAGTTCAATTATATGTTTAACTCTCAACTAGAGGTTCAACTATATGTTCCATTCAATTACATGTAAAACCCTCAACTATGGGTTCAACTATAGGTTCAATTGGATAAAATGTAAAACCCTCAACTACGGGTTCAACTATAGGTTCAATTCGATTACATATAAAACCCCCAACAACGGGTTCAACTATAGGTTCAATTCAATTACATGTAAAACTCTCAACTACGGGTTCAACTATAGGTTCAATTCAATGAATTATATGTAAAACTCTCAACTACGGCTTCAACTGGGGATTCTATTTTCAACTAAACTGGCAAACTACAGGTTCAATTAAATAACAAGTTAGCTTCAAATGATGTGTTCAACTATAGGTTCTATTTTCAACTAAACTGGCAAACTACAGGTTCAATTAAATAACAATTTAGCTTCAAACTACGGGTTCAACTATAGGTTCAATTGAATAATATGTAGAACCATTAACTACGGGTTCAACTATAGGTTCTATTCAATTACATGTAAAACTCTCAACTACGGGTTTAACTATAGTGTTGATTCATTTACATGTAAAACTCTCAACTACGGGTTCAACTATAGGTTCTATTTTCAACTAAACTGACAAACTATAGGTTCAATTATAGGTTCATTGAATGACATGTAAAACTCTCAACTACGGGTTTAACTATAGTTTCAATTCAATTACATGTTAAACTCTCAACTAAGGGTTCAACTATAGGTTCTATTCAATTACATGTAAAAATCTCAACTACGGGTTCAACTATAGGTTCATTGAATAACATGTAAATCTCTCAACTACGGGTTCAACTATAGGTTCTATTTCCAACTAAACTGACAAACTATAGGTTCAATTATAGGTTCATTGAATAACATGTAAAACTCTCAACTACGGGTTCAACTATAGGTTCTATTCAGTTAAATGTAAAACTCTAAACTACGGGTTCAACTATAGGTTCTATTTTCAACTAAACTGACAAACTATAGGTTCAATTATAGGTTCATTGAATAACATGTAAAACTCTCAACTACGGGTTCAACTATAGTTTCTATTCAATTAAATGTAAAACTCTAAACTACAGGTTCAACTATAGGTTCTATTTTCAACTAAACTGACAAACTATAGGTTCAATTATAGGTTCATTGAATAACATGTAAAACTCTCAACTACGGGTTCAACTATAGGTTCTATTCAGTTAAATGTAAAACTCTAAACTACGGGTTCAACTATAGGTTCTGTTTTCAACTAAACTGACAAACTATAGGTTCAATTATAGGTTCATTGAATAACATGTAAAAATCTCAACTACGGGTTTAACTATAGTTTCAATTCAATTACATGTTAAACTCTCAACTACGGGTTCAACTATAGGTTCAATTCAATTACATATAAAGCTCTCAACTACAGGTTCAACTATAGCTTCAATTACTTGTAAAACTTTCAACTACAGGTTAAATTTTCTACTATATACAGCTTTAACTACAGGTTCATGGATGCAGTTTTAGAATATGAAAATATGATTAACTCGAGAAGTTGGTTTCCAAAAGAAAATCTGCCATTTCATAGTTTATTTGGTTAGGGCTCCTTAATGCTAAAAACTGTCAGAAATGTAAAATAATAAAAATAGAATGAAATAAAAAACATCTAACCAGGTGAATTAAGGAGCATAAGTAAGTCCCTCTATTTTCTCTAAAATGTACTACATTTCATGTTATTTCATGTAACCACGATTCCCCATACTTAAACACAGTGGGAAAAACATGGCGGAGTCATGTAAAACCAAGACAAGAGTTACATGATTTTGCCACATTGTTCATGTTCTGCCACAGTTTGCCCCGTGTAAAAGTGGAGTAAAATCAAGAGTGCCATCTCTTGTTTTTACAACAACATGCCACGCCACACATGGGGCAAAATGAAGCGAACTAAAGTGAAGTAAAGTAAGAACATGTGCCCTCTTTCGCCACGCATGTAAAAACATGGTTTTTTTCCTAAGGGATATTTGTATGTCAGGTAGGGATATAGTGAAGTCCTCCGCACATCTGTCCAACAGTCAGTTCCATCCGTCTGTTTGTGGAAAGATTGTATGCTTCAGTTGCTCTTTAACAAAACATGTGGGACAGTGTATCTATATATTACAAGATGTCCGTCCGGAAGATAACTCGAATACTAGTTGACAGATTTTTTTCATATTTGGTTGAAAGATGTACATTGGTAAATAGTTTTTTTCATTTTTTTCAAATTAATGAATATCATTATTTGAAATTTTGGTAGTATGTTCAAAACATCTATTTTTTCACATATATGCTGTGTTTTTCACCCTGACTCCCAGGGGCCATGAATGGGGTGTTGAGAAATCAGGAAATTTTGTTAACTTTGAGATTTCTTTTGAAGTATAGCTTTATTATACTCAAATGCAAGGCAATGTAGAATAGATTGCAAATATTGTATCGTTTTTCTGATTCAGGCCTCATAAAATTCAAAATGGCTGCCTAATGTGGGATTTCACAATTATAATCCGATCTCTTAGAGTAGGGCTATTTTACTCTCAAATTGAAGGAATTACTGAGTAGATCACAATTATGGTATTTTTTCTGATTTCTGCCTCACAAAATTCAAAATGGCTGCCTAGAGCAGGAATTCACCATTACACAGAGTTATCTTTAAAGTATGGTTACATGACCCTACAATGATCTAAAATATTTATTGAAGGGAAGAGTAGATGGTAAATATTACATTGTGACTGTACATATTCATGATTTATATAGTGTTCGTTGGGATTTGCTACTCCGTGGAGTTGCCATTTTCTAGTTATTAGTATCTGTATTACATTTATCGTTAATTATTATATATCTACATGTATATTATGTATTTGTATATCTTAATTATTCTGAAAATCTATATGGCTCAGGTGGCACTGTTTTGGAGATGTTTTAGTATGAACTAAAATGCATGGGTCTATACAATCAATTTTGATGTACAGGGTATGACAAAATACTTAACGAAAATGAACAGGGTGTAATTTGCACCCTATACAACACTAGATTTGCTGTACGTGTAGCAGTGCTCTCCCATATTGAAATACCTGAGGCGCAGCACCTCCATGTATTTTCTAAAACCAAAATTGTCCTCAATGCAATGCAATTAGATGCGCCTCCTAAAATGTTACAATAAAGAATAAGAAAATTCTAAAATATTGCACAAAAAATTACAAAACCTTAAAATGTTGCACAAAAAGTTACAAATTATAAAACGTTGCACAAAAC
The DNA here is from genome assembly GCA_903813345.2 of Owenia fusiformis. NCBI lineage: Eukaryota > Metazoa > Annelida > Polychaeta > Sabellida > Oweniidae > Owenia > Owenia fusiformis. Next base: position 24,431,292 of record CAIIXF020000012.1, read on the forward strand.
ATTACAAAAATACAAAAATGTTGCACTAAAAATAACAAATCCTCCACACAAAAAATCCTGGGGAGAGCACTGTGTAGATATATTATAATCTCATGACTACTGTTGATTATCTGTCAGGCTTTTCTTTAATATGATCATTCAAAATTTATGAATTTTTACATTTTAATATTCATTTTCGTAACTCATCATGCATGTCATGTGCAGCTTATATATGCATGTACATGTATATTATATATTAATTTTGTAAAGATAGTCAGTTCAGTTTAATTGATGTTGATATTTTCATGAAATTTGAGCAAGTGTATTTTATTCTATTTTACTTCCAGTCAGTGCTCAATGAATGCCTGGTGAGATTCATTGTAAGCCTTAGTCTTCTAAATTCATACGGGTTTACTAAATAAATACACATAAACTGTTGCACTCCCTATACATGTATGTTGTGTTTAGTCTATGTTTAGTATCAGGTCCACACCCTGTAGGACCCAAAGCTGAATTGTGTAATTTGAGTCCATGTGCTTCTATAGATCTAGAGATAACCTTTAATACAGGCAGCTCTTCGATTAGTTGTTTAGGCATCTGCCTTATAATGAAACTTTAAGGTAGAACATTCCCATGGTGAAACTTGGCTTGCTCTCATGATCAAACATATCCTAAACCCATGTACAAGGCAACATACAAGAAGAATATCCAAATGGTGAGACTTGGCTTGCTTCAATGATCAAATATATCTATTCTTAAACCTATGTACAAAGCAACCTACAAGTAGAATATCCAAATGGTGAGACTTGGCTTTCTTTAATGATCAAATTTATCTATTCTTAAACCTATGTACAAGGCAACCTACAAGTAGAACATTGACATGATGAAACTTGGCTTGGCCTAATGATCAAATATATCTATTCTTAAACCTATGTACAAGGCAACCTACAAGTAGATCATTGACATGGTGAAACTTGGCTTGCTCTAAAGATCAAACATATCTACTCTTAAACCCATATACTTATTCTAAACCTTTGAAACTTTGCATGCCCTAATGGTCATATATCAATTTTTAAACCAATGTGCCAATCAACCTTCAATTAGAACATTCACATGGTGAAACTTGGCTTGCTCTAATGATGAAATATATCTATTCTTAAATCCATGTTCAAAGCAACCTACAAGTAGAACATCCAAATGGAGAAACTTGGCTTGCCCTTATGATAAAATATATCAATTTTTAAACCAATGTGCCAATCAACCTTCAATTAGAACATTCACATCGTGAAACTTGGCTTGCTCTAATGATCAAATATATATATTCTTAAACCCATGTTCAAAGCAACCTACAAGTAGATCATCTACAGCGTTTCAAATAAATATGTTCCCCCCTTAACTTTAACATCCACGCATAATGCTGCTTAATTTTTTTGCATGGTATCTGAATTGTTCTTTTGTACATCAAACTGTGCTTCATGAAACAACTCCACAAAAAGTTTCAGATGACTAGCTCAACGAGATGTAATTTTATGCACACAAGTTCATATTTTTGAATTTAAGGGGGAGAATATATTTATTTTACACCCTGTACCTGGCTATATCCATTGTTATCCCAAATTGATATACAAGTGGTACAACATTTATGTAAAGGCTAAGATTAGATTTTCAGTTTTCTCGACAAGATGCAAAATCATCTTAAACACAACCAGAATTACAATCATCTCAAGACAAAATCCATCGCAATCACCTCTTTATAACCAGTCTAGTTCCAACTGTCAAGTCACAAATATCAAGATTACCTAAAAACAGAGCCAGAATTATCGAGACACAACCAGTCACATCGTGAGATATCACAGCCTTCTCTCAGTTTCCTTCTAGAACGTTGTGCATAGCAGAGATGGTCTGAGTATCAGAATGAACCAGTCATATTTATCTAGTCACAAGAACTAGTCAACATTATCTTTTTATTATCACTTTACACAGTAGTCATGCATTACAATTAAATAGTATTACATATTGTTTCTAATTTTGATGATATCAAATTCAGAATTGGAAATACAATAGTTCTAATAAAATTGAATCCTATCTTTTTTTTACTATTGCAACTGAAGTGGTGAAGTCGATTGTGTTACAAGTTTAATTCTTTTTTAGTGCAAGTCAATATGTTTAAGTGTTGGTGCTACAAGTAAACATGGTGTTATGATTGAAATTGTTTAATATTTCAGTGAAACTGTTGGTAAAACAGTAGACAAATTAAAGTACTATTACTGGCCTAGGAGAGCCTTGAGTATTATCTGTAGGCGTGGGCTTACCTGATTTAAAGTAGTATTTCTAGTATTAGCTGAGTATAAGTAGTCTATTAGTGGTTTATTATAGTGGTTTGGTCAGCTATTTTTCAAATTGTTGATGGTCATATTGTCACGCGGTACTAACTTCGACCGTTAATTTGAATTTTTGACCTACCAGATGCTTGAAAATCAAGGATTGCGAGTCTCATATTGCAACGTTTTTCTTCAAACTTATACCATTAAAAGCAAAACAAAATTGCCTTTCTGTCGGTGCATTACTTTATTGTAAAGAGTCCTTTGTTCTAGCAGGGTTTTGGTCCCCAGCTGTTAGAAGGCCTTCTTACAGCTGGGGACCAAAATGCCGCTGGAAGTAGGGACTCTGTTTAAGAGAATAATGTACCATCAGAAAGAGATTTTTGTTATGCTTTGAATGGAACAAGTTTGAAGAAAAACGGTGCAGTATGAGACTCGTAATCCTTGATTTTCAAACATCCGGTAGGTCAAAAATTCAAATTAACGGTCGAAGTTAAGACTGCGTGATTGTGGATCTTTTGGGAGATATCATATTTGAGATAGTAAGGAATACATAAGTAGGTCAGTGTTGGTCAACTGTAGGCCTACACGTTGCTCGCTATTTTGTCACTCTCTGTAAATTAGTTTCAACTAGTTAGTTAACAGTTAATAATAAATAATAATAGTATCATGGGTAGAAGGTAGTGGCTCCCATGGAGGGGTTCCAATATTTGAAATATTTAACAGTAGCTCAGAAAAATTAAATGGCTGAAAACCTGCTTTTTCGCTATAAAAGTGGCAGCTATCGATGGATGGATTTTTTCATAATGATATTTGAACATTCAAATGAAAGTAAAATCTGGCATATTTTCTTTAAGAATTTAGTAATTGCCCAAACAAAAATCACTACTTCACCATATCACTTCCAAACTTTGTTCAGTAAGATAACCAGAACAACGGCAACGCCAAAGCGTAGCGAATCCCATCGAACAGAAATGGCTGGCATTTTTACAAACGAATAGCAAATATCATAAAACAACACACCAGAAAGGCCATCATTTTCAAAATGGTTGCTCACTAGCCAAGTTGTCATCAGAAGAAATAATATGCTTTTAAATAGCCACCTCTAAAATTTTTGAAAAATCGACACGTACTTGTAAAATAACACACATAAAAATGGTGGCCATTTTTCAAAATGGCCGACTACTCCCCAAAGTTTTATTAGACAATGTGCCATGCTTAAAGTATTCACATATCAAATATGAACAAAATCGCTCCACTACTTTTCGAGTTATAGTAAAATACGTTAAAATGGCGGCCGTTTTTCAAAATGGCCACCTTCTACCAAAAGTGTCATTAGAAATAGACAATGTGCCATGCTTATAGTACTCACATACCAAATATGAACAAAATCGCTCCACTACTTTTCGAGTTATAGTAAAATATGTTAAAATGGCGGCCATTTTTGAAAATGGCCACTTTCTACCAAAAGTGTCTTTAGACAGTGTGCAATGCTTCTAGTATTCACATACCAAATATGAACAAAATCGCTCCACTATTTTTTGAGTTACAGCAAAAATCGTAAAATGACGAGTAAAGGCCGCCATTTTTCAAGATGGCTGCCATGTGCTTCTTTAATATCTACATTTGTAGCATTATTAATGTCCTTTATAATTTTTTTACATTTAAAACATATTGCTATTACAGTTTTACATATTGCACCTATATTACTGTAAAATCGGCACTAAAATGGCGGCCATTTTGAAATGAGCGGCCATTTTGAAAATCGGCTTTCGAGCAGAACTTCTACCCCCATAGGGTATATGTGTACAAAATATGAACAAAATCAGGCTAACGGTATTTGAGTTATTGCCCGGACGGACGGACAGATGGACGGACGGACGGACGGACGGACGGAGGCGTTCCCTAACAAAATGTCGGAACATAGAATGTACGATTTTTCTTTTTTCCTTATTTCACACGTTGTAGGCAGAATTCCCACGACATTTTTAACACAAACGTGTATCAGTATCATATGCTTAAGAAAATGTACATATTTGCGAACAAACAGTTCAGAAGACAACAGAATCGTTGATTTAATTACTCCATTTTCTATAACATATGATACTGATATACGTTTGTGAGAAAAAACATTGTGGGGATTCTGCATGCAATGCGTGAAATAAGGAAAAAAGACGTTCCGACATTTTGGTAACCAGCGTAATCGAGTGGATCACCAGTGATGTTTGCATCTTCTATGATCAGATACTTTGTTTCTTTTTTTGTGTGAAATGTACTTCAGAATGCTAGGAAAACTTCAAAAACTTTTTGTTAGAAAGTCGTGAATTTATTCAAAACATACTTTTAGAGGTCACACATATCTTTTAATAAGGGATAATTCACACAAGTGCATGGCATTCATTCCTACTGTTTTTTACTCCAAAATTAAGAAAATTGGTTCACAAACTGATAAATAAGCAAGAAATGAACTAATTCCAAGCATGAAATGCACCAAAAATGCATTTGGTTTTTATAGAACCCAACGGTAGAATCATACTTAAAACATAACATATTCTTCCTTGTAACCTGATTAGACAATCAACATTGGTTTATTTTTGAAGTTTGGCATATTTAGAAATATTTTTACAAAAAGTTTTTGCCACCTGAGTGATGTCACACTGAGGTCACTTAAGGTTGCAAACTGTTTTTGATATGCTAAAACATTGATTCGTGGAATATTAGATATGACATTTTATCATCCACATAGTGTGTCCTTTGTTCAATCTTTACAATGGTGTTAAAAAGATGTTTTTTGCACTGTAATAGTTGGATATTTGATGATTAAAAAGATTCAACTTTTATTTGAAAAATGGCGGGAAACTTGAATATTTGAGATATGAAAAGCTGACAACTTTTTTCAAAATCTGTTTTTTCAAATATCTCTAAAGTAACTTTTAAAGTCACGACATTAAGTAGAAAGACTGTATTTTTGTATTCCCGTGGTGCTATTTTAATGAGGTTTCTCCGGGTATCACTAAAAAGAACAATAAGCCATGCCATGCAAATTACATGCTCATGTGTTTTGAACAAAAATAGCTTATCCAAGCGCACATACACTCACATGATTCTTTTGAAAGATACCGCAGTTTATTGCAGTGGAACTCCTGCGGTGCACTAGCAATGAGCAGACGTGGTTGACACACGCGAGCAGCCAATAAGGTTGCCACAGCATAATTAGCGGTTTAAGTGTGCTTGGATGAACTGCTTCTGTTGAAAAAGTGTGAGCACGTAATTTGAAACGCATGGGCTCATTGTTCTTTTTCATGATACCTAAGGGGAAAACTTATGAAATATTATGCAATATATTTGCGCCTCTAACACCCCAGTCACATTTGTCGCACGGCGGCCGCAAGTCGACCGCAGAACAATTAAATCGGTGAATTTCTGCGGCGAGCGTAGAAAAACTACGCTCGCCTTGCGGCCTCTGTACGGCGTATGCAGATTTTTACAGGCCGCAGGGAAGGCGTAGAAATTATAACTCGGAGTTATAATATTTGTTCATTTCTGAGGTCCCCGTAGAAATCAACTGGCTCAACAAGATTGAATCATTATTTGTCAATGTTTCACGATCACTTTTCATTTGATATTACATCCTAGCACTTTGAATAACATTTATAAATTGTCCTGATGTTAATAAAATGAAAAAAACTATTATTTATCAATATAAATTTAAGATTCACCGTGTGACTGCCGTGGGAAATGTGACTGCAAAAGTATGAGAGCGCAGAAATTCTGCGGCGAGCGTAGAAAAGCTACTGGCCGCAGAAATGTGACTCGGGTGTAAATGAATGATAAAAACATGTTTTCAAACTATACATAGGGACTTTAAGTTAGCTCATGAATTAATATAAACAAAGTTTCATCATCAGTTTCCATACTATTAGTCAACTTAATTTGGCAACTGATTTAATTTGGGGAATTGCAAAAATTTGCCAATTCATGTCTTTGCCAAATTTTCAGAAATCCCTGGGAAATTTTTTCGTCTAGTTTAAATGTGCATACAGTTATCTGTGCCATTTTTTATATTTGAACAACGCAGAGTTTTAGAAGATTACTACTATATTATGTGAATTCTGTCTTGGATAAGAAAAGGTGAACGCTGTTTGGTTTAACATAATCAAGGTTTGCTTTAAGTGTTTGATTTAATTGTGCTTATAACTTTATTATTGCCCATCAGATTCAAAATTCACCAAATTAAATCTTCGCCAACTTCCCAATTTTTCCCAATTCCCAGATTAAATCGCATCAAATTAAGTTGACTAACCAGTACAACATACCAGTTTTAAGATAGTCACATCAGTGAGGTCACGACATATTTGTGAACCTTCAACCTACACAATAAAATGTTCTTTACTATGTTTACAGCCACTTTAGATTTTCATTCATGACAATTTTGTCTAGATCTCCAAAGATGAGTGGATATTCGAATTGAGTCAAAACCTTTACTGAGCAAGATTTGGTGTCTAATTCAAATACCTTCTCATTTCGCATCGCAGATGCCTTGAAACCTCCAAATACTAAAATAGACTAGCAAGAACAGGAAATACATTATTGCGTAAATCCGTCCACTGGCTTTCTTCTGGGCTATATTTAGAAATTGTTTTGCCCCAAAAGCAGTAAATTTCCTCATTGCAATACACTCCACGGACACCGGACCTGACAATGTCTTCATCATCTGTCTCAAGTGAGCATGGAGGCAAGTGTGGTCCCATTGATATTTTGCAAACCCTGGTGTCATATACTTGAAGAAATTGGCTACTCCAGCTATTCTTGGTAACGCCACCAATTATGTACAAGAACCCTTTCACAGCAACAGTCAAATGTCCATACACAGCATGAATTAAAGTGGTAGTAGCTCCTTGGGGTGCTTGCCAGACATCATTTCTCCAATCATACATGTCTATTCGAGAACTTACAGAACCATTTTCTTCCTCTCCTCCAATCAAATACATGTAGTCGCCGCATAATGTAAATGTGAATGAATCCAAACCAATTTGCATATCTGAATCTACATGTATGGCACACTTCAAGGGTTGGCCTGAAAAATTGCTGTGGTTTTGGTTAAATATGTAACGTTTCAGCTCCCTAACACCTTCGTATATGTAGATGTTGTGTCCAACCGAACAGATTTTGTTTTGAAGAGAGTCGTATACTGTTGAATGTTGAATGATTTCAAATGTTTGCACTTTGGATAACATTTCTCTTATCATGATGGGAGAAATGTCACTTTTCTTACTGAAAACAGTTGATGCGCAAATAATAGTCTCACAGTTTCTTGGTTTGCATTTGTAATAATGCTCTTCATGCTGGTAGCAGGGAGTGGTTTGGTGACGGAATGCGGCAATGATATAGTTATTCAAACATGGGAATTGACTGGTCAATGCATGTGGATAGATTTCATCGCTTAAGACTTGAGACTTCATAAAACAGAACCTTACACAATCAAACAGCTCCAAGGCATGCTCTTCTCGCTCTTTAGCCTTGGACATCCAGCGATCTACAGCATGGAAAACATTTTCTTCATTAGTGACAACTAACCCATCATCTCCAAGGTAACTGACAAGACTGTTTTTTTCAAGTTCCAGTAATCCATCCGTTTTCCGCACATCCTCAAAGTTGAGCAATGCATGTTTATTTGCTGACTCAGCTAGCTTAGACTGACCTATACATTGAGCTGTCTGGAGAATTTCGAGGCATTTGTCATCTGTCATGTTAAGTATTAGATAATCAGCCAAAATATCCTTTATTCCATTCTCTATTTGGAACATATCAGCAGCTTTCAGAGCTTCAAGTGCCTGCTTGACACTAAGGTTAGTATTCCCTATGTCACTGATATCCTTGAAGTCATGGTAAATGAAACGTAAAATATGTTCCATTGCAGTATGTGAAACATCTTTCAACTCGATAGTTTTCTTTGTAGTTTCAGCCATGCCATTTGTCAATAATGAACGAAAGTATGGAGAGTTCGAAGCTAAGATGATTTTATGGCAATTGAATTGTTTCCCTTCAACTTCTAATGTAATATCGGTAAACACATCATCACGCCAAAGTTCATTCAGGTGGGTTTTGAAATAATACTCCTGGCCTGCAGTTGGGAAAGGTCCAGACACACTGTCCGAGACGTTATCTTTTTCTCCTTCATTCCCACTTGACGACATTGTAATATACAGTAGTCTGAAATTACAAAAAACAAAGTATCAGAATGGAGGATGAATGCCTTATTCTTCCCACAGAAACATGTCATTGTGAATCGCATCCTACGACCCCCACTACGTTTGTGAAAGTGGTCGTAGAATTCGATAAGTCATTGTGACTGTCAAGTCAGCACTATCTCATCATAATATCTAAATAAGTCCAATCACTCTATGCCATTTTGGTAAAAATTAACAGATACATGTACCCTACTTTTCAAACTAAGAATTTGACGTTTCCACACAAGTGTTTCTCTAATATTTTTAGGGTCAGAGGTCCAAAAGATACCATATGTTAATAAAAATGAAAGTCCATACCTCAAATTATGCGGAGATAGTGGAAAACAGTTAAAATGTGCTCATTCTTCACAAAATGTTTCTCTCTAACGTTCTCTCGTTAAATCTCGTTTGCAATCGGTCAGTGTAAAATATCCTCTAGCTCAAATCCCAGGAAAGTAATAATTACCTGAAGAACATGCGCAAGATTCCATATTTTGGTTCGGTTTATGGCGCATGCGCATTAAACTCAGTGATCTGATTGGTTCAAGTTATGCGCAATCAATAACTTTATAGGAACATTTAATTTGAGATAGATGTCACTTAGGTTCATTATTTCACAGCAGTTCCTACCCATAATGCACCATATATTGCGGAAATATTTTTGTTTAGTGTCAAAATAAAAAGTATACACCCAAAACAACTGCCTGCCCCGGATTCGTGGACGTTTGTTGTACAAACTCAAACCGAACCAATGGCAGAAAAGCACTTTGAATCATGGGAATGAAGTACTTCCCTTAATGAAAAACTGAACCAAGTAAAAAACGAGCGTCTAGCAGATTGCCCCGACGCCACTGTTTACACCAACAACCAATCATATATACTTTACAACGAGCCTCGCATGTGTATTTTAGGGAGTGGTTTGATCAAGTGAGAATTTGGACCAATTTTTGCAAGTTTGATCAGGAACTCACTTTTAATTTGGTACAATGTAAGTAACTTTTTAATCATACTGGTATGTAAGGATTCAGTGAGCACTATCAATCTTCAGATATTCAGATAATAGACTGAAAGTGCAGTTAATCTTTGACTTCCGGTCTGGACTCCCGTTTTTGTTTGGTCATAATCACTGAGTTGGTGTTTATTTTTACCTTATTTTTTAACTTCAGTTGAGTCTCAATAACCTGAGCATTATTTTGATACTTAATAAAACATGGTCTGAATCGCTTGCAAATCACAGATATTGAGCTTGAGGCACAAATTTCTTACTTTTTTAGGCCAAAACTCTGCTCATGGACATGACCTCATATCTATTTATAGATCATCAAGAAATCATTAAAAAAATGGTTACCTGTATTTTACAGGTGACCAGGGACCCAGGCAGGCGCTTTTATTTTTTTCATAGGGGTGGTAGGAGTGGTAGGATCAAAAACACATTCCAAAATTATTTTATTGCATGATTATCTTTGAGATTCTGTCGTCGTGTAACTATACATGGTGGTTGGTACTTGGTGGTATACGTATTGTAGCAGCAAATTGGAATCTGTTCAAATAAAACGAGAGCGATAGTGATGTATGGGTCTGGTCTACTGCATGCTGATTGGTCAACAGTGATCAGTGACGTCAGGGTCAAGTGAGGTCACCTGCTTGACCACTGAGAACATTAAATTTGGAGAAAATCGGGACAAACTGAGCATGGCATAAGTAAACTGAACAATATTGCAAAATATTACATAGGATTTAAAAGGCCGAAACTGTTTGGAAAGTTCCTAAATTTAGTGTAATTAAAATCTTGACCGGAAGTTAAAAATCCAGTGTCCTTGAGGTGTCTCTACGGTAAATCATTGAAAAATTTTGAAAAAAAATCACAAAATTAAAGTTCTGGGGTACATATCGCCATTTTCGAACAAACTAGCCCATACAATGACTATATTTCTGCGTTCCCCTATACATAACCTTCATCTTGACGCTATATTTAATATAGGGTTTGCGTCTCGATTTTTAAATATCACTACGCAAACATAGGGACTCATTTTTAGGTAAAATCCCTGCTTCACCGATGAAAATTAACGAATAAAGTAGTTCCAGTTTACGGGACTATATTCTTGCGATTTTTTTCTTAAAATTGGCACATTTAGAAAGTACTTGGCCTCAGCTTTACAGACATACCTCAAATGGCCACATTGCATACATTTAAACCTACTATACACACCATTGAAGTTGGCATGGCTTCGTTTTTTAAGTATTAAAAAACACTGTCCTACCCGGAAGTGGTATTTACCGGAGTGACACCTTAAGGTACAGCTGGAAAGTAACATTTTGGTAAAAAATTGCTATACCTGCCCATGTTATTTTCTGGTACAAAATAAAGTATGAAGGCATGTGTCAATTTCCTTGCTTTTTTCAGGAAAGTATCATTACATTGTCTTCTTTTAGAATATCTGGTAGGCGTTTAATGGGAACTACAGGAAATTCTGATATTTCACACTTTCTATTTTTCCAAATTTTCTTTCAAAGTTTCCAGACAACTCAAGAGCTACCATCACTGCTGTCAACCCCCAAAGATTTTCTCGCGGGACAGATTTTTTAGACCCAGTGCCAAAAATTCGCGGGATTTTGCGGGACATCCACCTAAATTCGCGGGATTTCGCGGGACATTTAAGGGATTTGCGTGATTGCGCTTAATAGGTCAAATTTTGATCAAATTCGCGGGATTTCGCGGGACCATTCGAAAGACAAACACGCTAATTGCGGAACAGTTAACAGGGTAACCACCAAAGACTTCATAGAGGGACACATTTTTTTAGTCAAAGTGCCCTAAATTCGCGGGATTTTGCGGGACATCCACCTAAATTTGCGGGATGCCGCAGGACATTCAAGTGATTTGCGTGATTGGGGCTTAATGTAAAAGTACTCAAATCAACTTTCAGATACTGATTTATCAAATATAATGCACTTAACTTTAGTAAACGTCAACACAATTCCACACAATACGCATAGAAATATTATTAAACTATCAAAAAACACGCTTTAGGTGTGAGTACCATAATCCAACACGAAATTCAAAAATTCTGAACAATACTTTGCACTTATGGCGTTCGTGACCTACTATGAAACATTTACCCCCGCCTCCCTCCCCCCATAGTGTTATACACTGTATATTAAAATGTACCTATTCATATAGGGGTTCGATTAATCTACATCAAATTATAGAGAGTCGGGTTTCTTTTCGAGATATCATTGTCCATTTATTGGAATTCGCGTTTGCTAACATTTGCTCAATTCTGAGATGAAGGCTATGACACGCATAGTAAAAAGGCCAACGTTGGAACTATTCGTGACAAACATCCCAATTTTCGTAATTAAAATGAAAATGCACTCTCTTCCTCTTTATTTTGATACCAAATAACGGCATACTAGGTACTTGAGAAGCCAACTATGGTGTTATTTGGATCAAAATCACAGTTTTATGTATGCCCTTTCCAAAAGCAGTCTTCGATGATCTGATGCACTGGGAGTTTGGCAGCACTTTTCATATTAGGTAAACTTTACTCCTCAAAAGCGAAAAAACTTAGCTTCTTATATCACAAGATAGTCACAATTATTTAGCCTCGGAGATTGTTACAATTTTGAAAATTCGCGGAGGTTAAAGCCGACATTTGCGGGACTTCGCGGGACATTGCGGGACACGCGAATTAGCCAAATTTTGATCAAATTCGCGGGAAAATCCCGCCATTCGCGGGACACTTGACAGCTCTGTACCATTGACCTGTTTCCAGATATTCTAAAAGAAGACAGTGTAATGATACTTTCCTGAAAAAAGCAAGGAAATACACACATGTCTTCATACTTAATTTTGTACCAGAAAATAACATGGGCAGGTATAGCAATTTTTTACCAAAATGTTACTTTCCAGCTGAACCTTAACCTGACCGGAAGACGACAACAACAAGATAGGTCCAACAAGATAATGCAGCAAACTCTTTGTCAAGATCTGCTTGGAGAAAAAAGTTGCCTAGCCCTGATACCCCGGCCTGATACCATCAGTAGTGTAAGGCACTGAACGATACCATATACTTGTTTGTTTTGTTGTTGGTTAGGTAGCACGCCTGTGAGGTCACAAACGATTGACAAGAATTTAAACCCTGCTTCAGTAGACTTGATTTCTTATTTTCAAGGACAATTTGGATACTTTTAATTAGGGTAGGCCTAAGGCCCAAGTATGTTAGCTTTTTTTGTTATGACAACATAATCTCAAAGATAGTCCATAAATTAATTTTGGAATGTGTTTTTGATCCTACCACCCCTATGAAAAAAATAAAAGCGCCCACCTGGGTCGCTTGCTCGCCTGTAAAATATAGGTAACCAAAAAAAATTTCCTGACAAGTTACAAAAATATGAAAGTTGAATAAACATAAAATATCACTGAGCAAAGCACCTGGCATGAGAAAAAAAACATTTAAAATTTTCTTTTTTTCTAAGTTAGCGGACTTCATTCTATTATTAGATATTAGATAGATAATGCTGACTGTGTGTAAGGATCATATAAATGTCGAGCTATTAGCATAAATGTCACAGTTTGAAGGGTAAATGGAAATATAAACACTTCCGGTAAATATTCTGACATTTGGGTTTCGGACTTCTCTTTACTAGGCTAAAGTTGAGTTAGATAGTGCTGACTTTGCTGCAAATCAATGGTATACTCTACCTTTAGTAATATATAATAGAGAAAAGTCCAAAAACTAAATGTCCGAATATTTACCCGAAGTGTTTATATTTCCATTTTATAATTCTCACTTGATCCATCCACTCCCTTAAATATGCATGCGTGGCTCGATGTAAAGTATATCTGGTATGACTCCCCCATTGTTTTGCCAATTTCCTTCTCGATCAAGTTGTCATGGTTGCCAAAGCCTAACAGTTACCATGGCAACCGTGGAAATGGGGTAAAAAATGGGAGCAATAAAACACCCAGACCCGCCATAATGACACTAATTTTCAAAATATTTCTAGACATAAAAATTTTGTTAAACTTAGATATCGTCTAGAACACTTCTAGACAACAAAAATATCAAAAATTGGGGGTAGGTTTATCACTTCGATTTTTTGCAAGCCTTGGTCAAAGTAAACTACGAAAAAAGCATTCATTTTCACTTTAGAATCACCTATAATCGCCAAAATGGCTACATGCTGTCAAGGTCGCCATGTTAAAAGTAAATAAAATTACGGAGCTAAATCTGCTCTTCAGACAATGTTTGATAGCTTTTCTTTACCACGGAACAAAGATCTTTGCACTGTGCCCATTTCCATGAGCTAATACACGTGAAAGAGGAACTATGTCTTTAAATGTCATCAAAACTTTTTCGCACTACTTTTGGTGTAATAATACCATCTGATTGGTTGTTGGTGTAAACAGTGAGTCGGGGCAATCTGCACGAGGTTCTGTTTTTACTTGGTTCGGTTTTTCTTTAACGAAAGTACTTTATTTCCATGATTCAAAGTGCTTTTCTGCCATTGGTTCGGTTTAAGTTTGTACAACAAACGTCCACGAATCCGGGGCAGGTTGACATTATATCATTACATTTGTTTTGGGTGTATACTTTTTGTTTTGACACTAAACAAAAATTGTTCCTCAATATATGGTGCATTATGGGTAGGACCTGCTGTGAAATAATGAACGTAAGTGACATCTATCTCAAATTAAATGTTCCTATAAAGTTATTGATCGTGCATGCGTCATGATAACTTCAAACAATCAGATCACTGAGTTTAATGCGCATGCGCCATAAGGTGAATACGATAAGCTGAGGATACGATTTTACACTGACCGATTGCAAATGAGATTTAGTGAGAGGACGCAGTTGAGAAATATTTTGTGAAGAATGAGCACATTTTAAGGTGCCATGGAAGTTAACAGGAAATGACAAAACAAAAAGTGACAAAACCATGCTGGATTTTGAAATTTTTTGAATCAAGATAACAGAGTTCTGTTTGGACCTCCAGTCAGTTTAACTAGTTCCACATATCATTTACATGACCGGGAACACAATGGAAATGGTCAGAATGACCATAAACATGATGAAATAACCTTTTCAGCCCTCTGAAAATTTGACTGAAAAATACCTAAAAAGTAGGTGCTCAGGAAAGGTCAATGAACAGAATCTTTTTGATTTTTTCAGAAAAAGTGTCCAATATTATATTGCTCTAAATGATACAATCTTTGAAATCTTTGAAATTCAAAAGATTTTGTTCAGTGACCTTTCCTGAGCACCTACTCTTAGCTATTTTTCAGTCACATTTTCAGAGGGCTGAGAAGGTTATTTTATCATGTTGGGTCATTCTGACAATGGCCATTGTGATCCTGGTCATGTAAATGATAAGAAGAACTAGTTAAACTGACTGGAGGTCCAAACAGAACTCTGTTATCTTGGTTCAAAAAATGTTCAAAATCCAGCATGGTTTTGTCACTTTTTGTTTTGTCATTTCCTGTTAACTTCCATGGCACCTTAACTGTTTTCTACTATCTCCATGTAATATCCTAGATGCGAGTAGAATTAATCTTGATTTACATCATTAAAAATTCACATTTCAGTCAATATGGTGTCATATTTGGAATCTACATGTAAAATTACATCTAGAAATATGGTTTTGAAAAGAGTTTCTCAACTTTGAAAATTTAATTTTCTTTGAAAATGTGACTTCTAGGTCGGAGAGATTCCCCATTGACCCCATGTTGTAAAACCACAAAAAGTGAAATATCTTTTCTTGTGTTGGGCAGATACTATTTTCTTTTACTGGACATATTTTAATTTGTATAACTATCACATACATGTACATATGGTCGATATGAAAAGTGAACCACTAAAACTGATGAATATTCGAGATTCAAGTTTATTTTGTAATACCCTATCAATCATGATTTCCCCCGAATCAGCCACCTGGTGGCGAAGCTGGTAACTATCGCATCTGAGTAATTTGAGGTATGGACTTTCATTTTTATTAAGGTCTCATGGAAGTTAACAGGAAGTGACAAAACAAAAAATGACAAAGCCATGCTGGATTTTGAAAATTTTTTGAACCAAGATAACGGAGTTCTGTTTGGACCTTCAGTCAGTTTAACTAGTTCCACATATCATTTACATGACCAGGAACACAGTTGAAATGGTCAGAATGACCATAAACATGATAGAATAACCTTTTCAGCCCTCTGAAAATGTGACTAAAAAATAGCTAAGAGTAGGTGCTCAGGAAAGGTCACTGAACAGAATATTTTGACTTTTTCAGAAAATGTGCCCAATATATTGCTCTAAATGATACAATTCAAAAAAAACTGAATTGAAAATCGATCTATTTTCCTTTTTACTACAGCCATTATTGTTTCAGACGATTTTTTAAAATTTCAAAGATTGTGTCATTTAGAGCAATATATTGGACACATATTCTGAAAAAATCAAAAGATTCTGTTCATTGACCTTTCCTGAGCACCAACTTTTAGCTATTTTTCAGTCACATTTTCAGAGGGCTAAAAAGGTTATTTTATCATGTTTATGGTCATTCTGACCATTTCAATTGTGTTCCTGGTAATGTAAATGATATTTGGAACTAGTTAAACTGACTGGAGGTCCAAACAAAGCTCTGTTATCTTGGTTCAAAAAATTTTCAAAATCCAGCATGGCTTTGTCATTTTTTGTTTTGTCATTTCCTGTTAACTTCCATGAGACCTTAACATTTCGTTACTTAGTTTACACAAAGCTATCTCTCTCTAATAGATGGCTATGTGCAAATATAGTAAACATTTCGTATCTTTTGGACCTCCGTGACGTTCATCACTAAAAATAATGTTATAGAGAAACACTTGTGTGGAAAGGTCGAGTTCTTAGTCTGAAAACTAGGGTGTCTGTAAAATGGATGGTAAAATGGCAAAAAGTCTTTGGACTTTTCTCTATTATATATTACGAAAGGTAGAGTATACCATTGATAGTGCTGACTTTGCTTTGCTGTCAACCATGGGTTTTCAACTAGAAGGGTATGCAACTCTATGTAATCAACATGAGACCTTCAAAATGAGCAATGACATGCTTCCCTTTTATGGCAATATTTCAAAAAGTATTAGAGAAATGTATATGTTTTAGTATTATTTTGAATAAAAATCAATTTTTAATATGATTTAAACATAAAATATATTCAATATCATATAGAAGTAAACAAAAGAGACCAATAAGAATAAGAGTTATCAAGATGTTCTCTTTGAGTATTGCATTGTGGGTAATTATTCAAGAACACATTCCAATAAAAACATAATTTGTGGGAGAATGTTCACTTTCTGTATTGTCATAATTATGATGAATTCTAATTTTTATTAAATTATCAAGATGTATGCAAGGGAAAGATCAATACCCGGTGATTTCAGCGGGAAGTGGCGTTTCGTTCAGTGGATGAGCTGCGCGCGCACGCATAAATGTGATTATCCAATATAATTAGGGGAGGGCTATTTGAAGTAGTTTTTGGTCTCAGGCGCGACCCAGGGCTGTTGTCTTAAGGACATTTCGTTGAAAATGAGCCATTCGGCTGATAATTGGTAAGAGTTTGCGATCTTATAATGTATAACTGTTACTCAGACACATATTTTGACACGATTCTGTTGGAAATAAGCTTTGAACCGAGAGATATTCACGATTGATATGCACATTTTTGATTGTGCCATTGCTTTTCTATTGCACAATCCATGTATTGATAGAAGAAACATTAATAATGCAGATTGGTTTACCTTCAATACATGACAGACACTACATATCGGTCTATTCATACCAGTTTGTGCCTTAAATAGTTTTATATTTCCATCCACGGCCTGGAGCCTGGGTGTGTTTGTCTCTCAGTATGTGTATGCTTGTGTATGGACTTCTAATCACTAGCAGAATTTAACATGATGCAAACTCGACATTATAACTCATGCTGTAACATTTTGACTTCGCTGGAAAACAATAGGAATTATTTTTCTTGCCAATCAATCATGAATCACAATCAAAATTTCAGAATGATCAATCAGGCAATGGTCCAAATCAAGTTATAACATTATATGATATTCAGCAAGAAGTCCGGTAGAAATACAGAATATTTAAACATCAAAGCTGAAAGTTAAAAGCTAATCTGTCAATTTTCTGTCTGCAAAAGAGCGTTTACATTTGACACAATAACAGACTGAGGCTTTGAAATCTAGGATTCCCCAGGAAAATATGACGTCATACTAATTAGCATAAGGATTTCCCTATTGGTCTGGGTCGTGCCTTGTTCGAAAACACAATCCATAAATACATGCTAATTTCTAAGGAGATAGGAAGTGTATAACGTGTTTATCGATTTTGTTTAAAGATTTAATAAATTATCAAATTGTTTAAGTGGATAAAGTGGTCACACTTGCTTCAATTCATAGCGAAATCGACGGATAGAAACTGACCGAATTCCCGATATCCTACCCCGTATTACTGTAGGCTATGAGCACAGTGACCTACAGAGGGCGCTATCACAAACAAGTACTGCACGAACCGATAAATTCCCGGGTATTGTAACGCCCTTGATGTATGTAGAAGATCATGTTTTTATTTTTGAGTTATTTCTTTTAATCATCAATAAAAAGTACAAAATAAGATTTTCTTGGAATGTGTACATTCTCCAATTTTAAAAACCCATGGCAATGTTTATGTATGAAATATGGGAAGTTGCCTACCCTTCTAGGCTAGAAAGCCCATGTGTCAACCAAACAAAATGACATGTAGGCTAGAATAAGCATAAGAATACATGTAATAGAGGCTACATATATGTAGGCCCACACACAAAACAATCCAGAATTGAATATTCATCCGACGCGATACCTTTATTATAAGCAAGTGTTACAAACGGGATATAATTGTAAAAACTTACAGATTCTCGTCGTATTTAAACTTCTGCTTCAACCGGAAATCAATTTTCATTAGATTTCCGAACGAGTTAATACATCTATGCAGCCACTACACGAACGATCATCTTTTTGACAAAATCTGTTTCACAATCATCTATTTTCAATCACAGTCACAACTTTTTAGAGACACTAAAGGCCCATTTCATAGTCATCATCTCAAGAGGCACATTTACCTGAATACACTATACAACAAGAATCACGATGGTCTCAAGAGTCACAATCATCAAGACACAACGTGACCAGCGGCACAATCATCTCAAGTTGCAATCATCTAAATACAAAAAGTCACAATCGTCTAGACATAATCTGAGTCACAAGTATCTACACACATAAACATAATGTTAGTTACAGAATTGAAATTTTGCATTATTTCCCAAAAATTGGTGGCTATTTTGAATTTGTCAGCTATCTTGAAAAT
This sequence comes from Owenia fusiformis, assembly GCA_903813345.2. NCBI lineage: Eukaryota > Metazoa > Annelida > Polychaeta > Sabellida > Oweniidae > Owenia > Owenia fusiformis. The sequence goes on from CAIIXF020000012.1 coordinate 24,450,192, forward strand.
ACCTTATTTGAAAAATAGTCTGTCTTTATGAATAAACATATAAAATTTGAACCAAATCCAACAATAGGTACATGGATTATCAAAGATATTTTTTAGATAATTATAGCAAGAGACACAATCATCTTAAACACAATCATCAATCATCTTAATACAAATATAATCACATTTATCTAAACGCAATCATAGTCAAAATCATCTAAAGACAACCATAGTAACAATCATCTAAAGACAACCGTAGTAACAATCATCTAAACACAGCCATAGTCAAAATCATCTAAACACACCATAATCACTCATAATCATCTAAACACAACCATAGTCATAATCATCTAAAGACAATCAAAGTCACAATCATCTGAACACAATTAAGTCACATCTTAACACAATCATAATTACAATCATCTAAGCACAACCATAGTCAAAATCATCTAAACACACCATAGTCACTCATGATCATCTAAACAATAGAGATGTCACGGAACAAAAAAAATCAGAACGGTTCGGTTCCGAACATTTTGCTTCGGAACGGAACAATTTAGGAATGGTTCAGAACAGAGTGACTGCGTGTATTAGATTAAAATAATCTGATCATCTAGGTTTATTTGGTAGCGAAAAGCTCTTCAAAACTCTTCAATGAGAAGGAGTGAAAAGAATGAACCTCTTTTGGTGCAAAATATTGAAAGAAAAATGCTGTTTTGTGGCGATTTAAGGGCCAGAAGTTGTGAAAGGGTAAAATGTTCTTGTTCTGGAACCGAACCGAAATTCTCAATTTGTGTTCTGTGTTCCGAGGGCATAATTCTGCGGATCAGAACAAAATCGGGTATCCGTGACACCTCTACTAAACAAAACCATAGTCATAATCATCTAAAGACAATCAAAGTCACAAACATCTAAACACAATTAAGTCACAATCATCTTAACACAATCATAGTTACAATCATCTAAGCACAACCATAGTCAAAATCATCTTAACACACCATAGTCACTCATGATCATCTCAACAAAACCATAGTCATAATCATCTAAAGGCAATCAAAGTCACAAACATCTAAACACAATTAAGTCACATCTTAACAAAATCATGGTTACATCTTAACACAACCACAATCATCTAAAGACAACCAAAGTCACTATCATAAAGAGACAAGTTAAGCCTCAATCATCTAGACACAACTAGAGACGCAATCATTAAGACACATTCAGAGCAACAATCATCAAAATCAACCAGAGCAAAGGCCAACCTAAATCACAATCATGAGACAAGTAGTATCTATCATCTAGACACAACTAGAAGTCACAATCAGAGCAACAATCATCAAAATCAAACAGAGCAAAGGTCAGCCTAAATCACAATCATGAGACACGTAGTATCTATCATCTAGACACAACTAGAGGTCACAATCAGAGCAACAATCATCAAAATCAAACAGAGCAAAGGTCAACATAAGTCACAATTATGAGACACGTAGTATCTATCATCTAGACACAACTAGAAGTCACAATCAGAGCAACAATTATCTAAACACAATTTAGGGGCATATTAGAATTATCCTGACACAAGAATCATTGTCATTTAGATGCAGTAAGAGTCACAATCAATCAATGATTTTAAATATTTGAGAATTATATAAGATTGGAAATAATGCTCAGTTGATAGTTGGGACTCTGAAAAGTGTTACACTAACAGAGGTGTTCCACATTACAGGTTTCACTGTATACTATACATGGCCGGATCTAGGAACCAACAAGGGGGGGGGGGGGGGCAAATTTCAGGGCAGAGAAAAAAATTTTGGGCCCCTAAAATCCAAATTTTGAGGCTCATTTTCTTCAAAATTTGGCCTGAAATTAAAAAATAAGGCCTTATAATGACCAAAAGGCCCACTTTTTGGGGCCTGAAGGCCTTGTTTGGCCCAAAAATATTTTTGGGCCCAATTTTTTTTTTCTGGGCCCACCCAAGGGGGGGGGGGCCCAGAAATCTAACACCTAATCTGACAGTGCTATAAGTGTTCCACTTTAAAAGGTGTTCCATATTACAGGTTTCACTTTACACTATAGGTGTTCAACTTTAAGAGGTGTTCCACTTTACGGGTTTCAATGTACACTATAGGTGTTCCACATTACAGTTTTCACTTTACACTATAGGTGTTCCACTTTAAAAGGTGTGCCACATAACAGGTTTTACTTTACACTATAGGTCTTCCACTTTTAGAGGTATTCCACATTAGGGGAGGCATCAAAAGTTCGATGTCGGATCGAAAACTAAATAAATCTCGGTTTTGACTCTGACCCCCCCTCCCCCAAAAAACTAAATACCATGAAAGTTGATCGCTGACTTCCATTTTGAGAATTTGAAAAATTATTGCTAAACACAATCTAGTTAATTCCTATCATAATTTGCGGCTTTTAACAACTATTGATAGAATAGAATCCATTGGAATGCTCTTGATGAAGAAAGCATCAGGTGAAATCCTTATTTCTAAGGCATTCTGAGTAGAAATTGCCCAAAATTTGGAATGTTGAAATTTGTCGGATAGCAAACTGAAATGGGTTTGAACCCCCTCCCCCCTAACTAGATTTATTTAGTTTTCTATCCGACATCAAACTTTTGAGGCCTCCCCTTACAGGTTCCACTGTATGGTATAGGTGTTCCACTTTAAGAGGTGTTCCACATTACAGGTTTCACTTTAGACTATAGGTGTTTTTGTCTTGATATAAATTATTTTACTTCATATCCTTTCAGAATAACAATACAAACTATTTATTTTATGGCTTTATTTTATACTTTTTTGTCTTGATATAAATTATTTTATGCATAAACCATGCATATCAACATATCTCTCTTACATAATTGTATACATAAATTTTTAAAAATAATATATAAATAAATAAATGTATCATTGATATAAAGTTCAGTAGTTCAGTTGGACGGATAATTGTAAACACTGTTCATCACATTTGTGAAAGTTTAATCATCATATTCTTATGGACGGAAATTCGAGGATTAGACTTGTTAAATATGTTTTTAATGCATTTGGTATCGCAATGTATGACTCATAAAATGTTATATAAAATGAGCTAAAAATGTAAAACCAAGTACATGTAATCCAATGGACGGAGCAGCTTTAAAAGTTGTTACAGTTTGTAATTTTATTTCAACTTTGACCACCCTGTTGATTATAGGTTGATTAATCCTAAATGTATTTTTGGACGATGTCATGCTAATTATGCCCTTTTTGTCTACTGTACAAATCAAAAATTCATTATGTTTCTTAGTTTAGTTACAGAAAAAGTCTGAGGAAACTTTAAGGAACATTTTGGAAATCAACATAATGGAATGAGGGATGTCAAAAATTAGGGTGCAAATGTATGCATCTACTGTATAAGTAATAAAAATTAAATAAGTTACTTTGGTTACTATGGCAACAAAGTGCACCTTACTTTTTAAGAACCCTCGTACATACAGTGAATATCAAAAATTAATAATTTCTACTTGGCACAGTACTGGAAATATATCTGTATGAACTAATATTCATGAATATATAAAATCAATTTTGATGTACAGGGTGTCCAAATTCTTGAAATGAACTTGTGGCACAGCCTGTACAAAACTAGATGTGATGTATAGTGGTACTGTATATAGATTTTATATAGATAATAATCTTGGAGTCACATTACTACAATACTATAATCTGTCATGCTTTTCAATAGTCTAATGAGATCATTCAATATTCACGAATGTTTTGCATCTCAACATTCATTTTGATGCTTATCTTATTTGTATCAAGGAAATCTACATATGACAATATAGCTATTATATTTACAATATTTTTCGTTCATTTTCTGTTTGTTTAATAGAAAACAGGAGTCGGTCCATTTAATTGATGTTAAAAGTGATTTCATGAAAATTGAGCAATTATATTTTATTCTACAATGTCCTTTTTTATTAGTTTTCAAATTGGATGTTTCATGAAAGTTCCGGTCAGTGCTCAATGAACACCTGATGAGATTCACTTAATAAGTCTTCTTAATATTCACAGGGATTCACTAAATAAATGCACATGAGCTGTCGCAGTGTGTATTCTTCATGTTTGTTTTGTTTAGTCTGTGTTCAATATGAGATCTACACCCTGTAGGACCCAGTGACTTGTATGTTCATGTGTGGAAAGATCCGCTTCAAATACCAGTCCGACACCCATAGCATTACGACGTTGTGATGTCACATATACTGGTGTACGGAAAGTGTTCTGAAAACAAAGAAGAATTCAAATAACTGTCAATCAATAGAGTTGTAGATTAATGGAATACCTTCTATGGTTTATAGGAGTCTATTCAATATTTGTAAGAAATACTGATACTTTGAATATCATATCACAGCATTGTTTGTTTTCTACATTAAAAATGTCGAGGAAAAAGTACATTATTTCAATAATTTTGCACCTTTGCTAGTTTTTGTATTTCTTATTTACTGGAAATACTCCACAGCATCTCATTTTAAGTTCTTTAAAATAGAATTTCACAGACTGATGTAGCTCAGGGCACGGCTGAATTGCCAATTCATACCTGTAGTTTAAGTCTATGTGCTTCTATGGGGATAACCTTTAATACAGGTAGCTCTTCAATTAGTTGTTTAGGCTTCTGTCTTATAAGGCAACTCTTCTTCCTGTCCCAGCCAGCACCCTCCAAGTAGAGGCCATGTACAAAGCAACCTACAAGTAGATTATTCACATGTAGAAATTCAATGAACTTGGCTTGCTCTAATGATCAAATATATCTATTCTTAAACCCATGTACAAAGCAACCTACAAGTAGATTATTAACATGTAGAAATCCAATGAACTTGGCTTGCTCTAATCATCAAATATATCTATTCTTAAACACATGTACAAAGCAACCTACAAGTAGATTATTAACATGTAGAAATTCAATGAACTTGGCTTGCTTTAATGATCAAATATTTCTATTCTTAAACCCTCAAGTACATGTACAAAGCAACCTACAAGTAGAATATTCACATGTAGAAATTCAATGAACTTGGCTTGCTCTAATAATCAAACATTCCTTTTCTAAAATGGCTCGCTCTAATGATATAATAATTCTATATAGAGAATATCAGTAATTAAACAGAAATTTCACATCCTATACATCCATGTCAATGTTACAAAATTTTGTTTTTTTTCAGAACATTTTCGAATCCAATTTATCTATCACATGGTAAATAGAACTAGATGGTTGAATGCCTAGTGTTAGCCAATTATTTGGTTGTTCAAAATGAAGATTCAAAAATGAAAATCTTCCATAATGTCAACACCCTTCATACCTGCATGAGCTCTCTCTGTGACATCATCAGGCTCCTGGTACGTCGTGACGCTGGTGTACAAAGTTGACTTATCTAAGGGCCATCCATTCTTACGACATGTTGCCTGCACAAGGGCTGTCAAGTAGGACTCTGGGATATGAAGTCCCGACAGCCACATCACATTAGGCTCAGATTCATTCACCTAAATTCAAGAAAACACGTAATTATGAAGACCATGTGCATGACACATGGTTACTTTTCAATGACACTCGGTTACTTTTCAATGACACTTAGTTACTTTTCAACTAAATAAAATGTTCTACAATATTTGTCTACAGTAAAACCTGTATATCTGAACACCTGGCTAATCCGAACACCTTCCAATTTGAACACTTTTTTTCGGTCCCATTTTTTCCTCCCATTGACTCCCATGTTAAAAAAACCTTGAAATCTGAACACCTCCTAATTTGAACAGTGAACAACCAGATTTGAAAAAGTGACCTGTCTAATCTGAACATTTTTATCAGAAATCAAATTACTGGACATTTCAATTATAGCCAAATATTGAGTCAATGTTATAGTTGTTATTTATCTTTACATATACAATGTAATCAAAGAACCAATATTGTCCTAACTAACTTATTTAGTCTCAGTGACATCCCTAATTTGTGGAAAACAACAGGATGTTTTGGAAAGGTGTGAATACAGGAGTTAATTGGTTTATCCTTATTGTAAATTAACTGGATGTTTTTAATTTGGATTATGAACAGGTCTTGACTGTTTTATATCCCATGGGTCTGTTATGATAGCTAAGATTCAATCAGCAAATGTTTTATAATCACAAGGACAACATAGACGACATTTGCAGACAAGATTTAGAAAAGAACTGAATGTTTTTGATTTGGATTAAGAGAAAGGTGAGAATCTGGGAGATAATTGGTTTATCCTTATTGTAAATTAACTGGATGTTTTTGATTTGGATTATGAACAGGTCTTAACTGTTTTATATCCTATGGGTCTGTAATGATAGCTAAGATTTAATCAGCAAATGTTTTATAATCACAAGGACAACACAGACGACATTTGCAGACAAGATTATATCACAAGAGAAAAAAATTCAACTTTGTAATATCCTATCACAAAAATGTCTCCTAAAAGGCATTCATCTGACATCCTGAATGCCCTTGATATTTTGAAGGATTATACATCATCTCGAATGAACACTCATGAAAAATTCTTTTTACTTGAAGAGGATATCTACTCAAATATTGCTAATGTTTAAAGTGCCAAGAAACAAACAACAATGAAGGACTTTTTCAAGCAAAAGTAAAGCAGTGCTATATTACCATAATATGGGATAAGTCATTTGATAAGCATAAGATTTCATACGAGACTATCATATACTTTTACAGTGTATTACAAAGTTTTTGCCAAAACATAAGAGTTATTTTTACTAAAATGATGAAATTGGACTATTGTAGAATTAACTCATCAACAACATTTATTGTTTTCTGACTTAGTATTAAGTGTTCAATATAGTGGACTGAACAATGAAAATCCCCCCCCCCCCCCGACCAACAAAATTCTCGAAATTTGAACACCTGCCAATTTGAACGCTTTTGGCTGGTCCCGTGGGTGTTCGGATTAGACAGGTTTTACTGTATTAGGTACAATTTTCAGGATGCAAACATTTTTGTACACATTTTAATTCTTTAAAAAGAAATAAATGAAAGGTAGAAAAAGCGAGTTACACTATAGTTAAAATTGAGTCATTTTCTTTTGACTAAACTTATTTTCATAAATTATGTCTTTTAACTAAAATACAGATATATGAACACATGTTTAGAGCTTCATGATAATACATACCCATGTGTCATATTGCTGGAACCTCCTCATGAATTGTATGATCCAGTTGCCTAGTGACTTGAGGGTAGCAGGAGCCAGTTTACGCCATATTGTAGGAATCTGGCCATTGAAGAGACAGCGTGCAACGTCATCCAGCTCGTTACTCATCCCTACCTCTCCTGCCAGAGCCTGCAGGAATAAATCATTATGTTGCAGATTTTTTTATTATTTTTTTTATTTTTATTCATTTATTTCATAAAATACATACAATAGTTAACAATGAAGTGGGTGACACAAAGATTTGTGTATATTCCCGAGTATATTTTACTTGTATGATTTCAAAATTTTCAAAATTTTTTAAAACCAGAAACTATTTCAAAATTTGGGAGTATACAATAAACCTCTATATCCAAGGAGACGATCCCATTACCACAACACCCAAGACTCTGAAACCCAACTACAGTATATCCACATTTCTACACTCCAATTAACTCCCATTATAAGAAACTACACCAGAACATGCGCTAATCCAAATTCTGGTCAGGCCAAGTGGCATTCGATAAGACAAACAGAAAATTCAAAATATACATACCTTCTGTAGAGTTGTTAGAGATTTTGACATTCTGACTATCAGCTTATTAAATCGCTCCAGTTCTTGTAGCAACACAACAGTGGTTGGTGAGATCTCAAGGCCTAGTTTCTTCCTGATCTGATCAATATCGAACACCTTGGGAATCTTACTGAGGACGTCCTTTGCTATCTTATCAATGAAGTCTTCACGACTGATTCCTCCACCGGTATCACCTGGAGAACAGAAATAAAGTTTAATTTCAGAATTTATATTTTACTTATTTATTGAATTTTAGTTCATTTCAAAAATTTAGAATGATCATAATTATAGACCTTACAAAAAGTTTTAATTCACACTCTGAAGAATATGTCCATGTAATTACATGTTCTACAATAACAGCACTGTACAGGGTGTCTCTATCTTAAGTCTCTTTATAATCACAATGCAAAAGTCTGTGTAAAGTGTAAAGAGACTTTATGGACACCCTTTATATCTAGATATGCACATAAGATTCCTTTGAAGGACACATATACATCAAATTATAAGGTAACAGACAACCTCAACATGCAGGGCTTAGTTATTGCACTATTATCAACTTCAGCAAGAGAGAATAACATCTTATGGGCCTATGGGGAAATATGCTAGCTTTTTCACCTGAGACCATGTGATTCATGCAAGCAGCCTGTCACCGTATAAAGCTTTATAGCAATACTATACCAAGTACACTGGACATTACATGTTTACGGGAGAGGTAGATGTATCAGAGCTGTCACCATGCTTAACTGAGTTAATTTACAACTCTGCAACAGTTCATTTCTAATATAGCATTACATGAGGGTAGGGGGTATTTTTATATCTTAAAATTCATTTAATATAACATGCTGCTAGGTATATTGCTTTTTGTAAATCAACATCTGTGTTTTGCATTTTCCTGATCATATTCCTTGCACAATAATACACATAAGGACATATTTGCTAAGGTTATAGCATGCATATACATTTCGGGGGACCGGAGGGGGAGGGGGAGGCGAGGGGGTGACATCAGGTGGTTTGGAGGGGAGGGGTATGGTACATAACAATAGCATGCAACATGTCTTACCATCATAGGTCATAACTATAGCTACAATCAGTTAGTAATGAATGTAAATGTATACAATGAGTGAATGTGTTAATGTTCAACATAACAGTATACAGTTTGGAAAGATTTGCACATTTACAGAGTTTGACAAAACAATCCTCAAAATCCATTGGTTTCTTATTTTAAAGCAACCTAATACCAAGACATATACTCCCAAATTGTGCAAATCTTCCGAATAAAATCCCCTAAAAATTTAATTGCTAACTTTGCATTACATGCTGTGAATTCTGTGTGGGAAAGATGTTCTTTTGTGATCAAATGTGAGAACTGAACACAACATGATGGGAGTCAAACCATCCTCCCCTACAATATACCCTCAGTGAATATTTATTGATACCATGATACTCTTTCTTCCAAGTGAATAACAGTAATATCCTTAGGTTAGTTGTGACAGAATTTGAATCATGCAATATCATGGTATAAAATGGTTATTTCCTGGACAGGAATTAATTATGGGCTTCATACATTTGTCAATATGAAATCTTTATCTATCACATTGGTCCTCTGTATAAAACCCATATTTAATCCCTCCAAGCAAATAACCTTTATAAATATATCAATTCGTACCTCCATCCCTATCTTCAATTTAAATAAAATGTAATAATAGTTTTCATTATCAAATGCAATTATCCTCAGAATAAAATATCAAATATTTTCTTTCTTTACAATTAAGAGTGGAAACTGTGCATTAGATTACTTGAACCATGCATAATACCACAATTTTTTAGTTAATTAATCCAAACTAACTTTATTCATTTTTGGGCCAGTGTCATTCTCAGGTATTTCTCCACTCCATTTTTATTTGTCTTACCTGTTGGCGTCACTGACCCATTTCTGTCCAATTAAAACCAACATATATGCTCTTGAGAGCGTCATGTTGTATTGGATGTCATGTATGTTTTCAAAATAGTAATAAATATCTTAATCTGAAATTCATTTTCAAATATATGGAACACCCTGTACCTGTTTGAGTTAATTAATTCAAACTAACTTCATTCATTTTCAAATATATGGAACACCCTGTACCTGTTTGAGGCTGTAGTTCTATTAAGTGGTCCCACATATCCTTGGCTGCTTGGGTGTAGTAACCAATCTCAGCATTCGGATGAAGTCCAAACACCTCAGGGGTGTTAGCCAGAGGCAGTTGCTCAATGAAGTCTAAAAATATATGCAGTCAGATACCAGAATTCAGTTTATTTAATTGCATTATTTATTAAACCCATATTTGGAAAGATCGGCTGTATGATAAGTAATGAGCTCCATACCAAAGCATTCATTTCAAATTCAACAATGGACAATATTATGAAATAACTTGTTTTTTAATCATTAATCAAAATAATTGATGTTTGAATTACATGATTTTTCATTCTGATGAATATATTAAGAGACTAAAATAATCAATTGATATTTAACAACTTTGGCCCAAAATCACTTGAAAATGCTCAGAATGGTGAAAAACTGCAGAATTTTGAAAGAATATCGATAGAAAATATTCTTTCAAAATCATGCAGTCTAGCAAGATTCAACTATTGAGTCCTTACCCGTGTAATTATCTCTAGGACCTTCTTCTGGTATGCGATAATCCACATCATCATTTTGGTAAAAGTGGAATGGTTGGAACGTGTCAAATATGAAATCTCCCATGTATTCATCCATGTAAGTACGTAGGATTCTCCTGTCGAAATCATCAATGGCTCTGCCTCCGTACATTACCTCACCGACTAGATATTTCAAACTGGCCCAGGGGATCTTCGATTCGCCTTGTTCCTGCGATTTTGTCAGGTATGTGTTGAGAATCTGCATACATACTCTAAAGTCTGATTCGTTGAAATCATATGGGACATTCCATCCAATTTTTCCATATTTACGTCGTTCTTGGACGACAGCATGGAAGAATGCGAGCACAAATACGAGAGATGAGAATGCAGGGTTGGGGCATTCCTGCAGAGCTGTTGCAGAGATTTTGAAATATGTGCTGCGTAAGTTCAATTTCAGCCCATTAGGGGGCTCAGTTACAACCTTCAGAGAACGTTGGAGAATACCAATTGGAAAACTAGGAGTTGGCTCCGTAGTTAGCCATAGCCTAAAGTCAGGGTGAGGTTTAATGTTTTGTAACTTTTCAATCTCCTTTTCTAGGTCTTGCAGCCATTTTACTAATAGATGGCAGTTCTGAAGCATCAACCACTGGCCTCGGGCTATTGCGGTCTCCAGGAGTTGTAAGGCAAGCTGAAAATGATAAAATATGATGTGTTATTTATTGAAGTAGAGTATACCTGAGGTTATGGATATTGAGCATGTGAAAGTGATAAACCAAAAGCACATGAATTTCATTTACCATACATGTACAATTAATATATAAACAAGTACAACACAGAAAAAGAGTTCACAATAAGTCTTAATTTTGAGATTGCATAACAAAATAAGAAAAATATCCTTACCTTCTCTTGGCCCTGTCCCATGGATAAGAACTTGATCTTGTTGGATCCAAATTCGAGTCTCTCTGCAAGTTTCATGAGATCACTTGCCGGATCTGATCCTGGGCTTAGAATAAATACAATCGGTGACATAGGCGTACTTTGCTCAAATATCGAATCAAAGCTGATAATAGGTGGCATGACATATTTCTCGCCCATCGTGTTGGTAATGTAGACAGTGACAGCACGGTAGATACGATCAACACGGAAGCAACGTAGCAGCATCAGACGTTGGAAGTCACTAAGAGATTCATGGTACCCTAGAGGGAATGGTGCAGACTCAGGAGCATCATGGTCGTACCACTGAAGAGGAAATATCATACAGTATAATATAATAACCAATCTGTAGTCTTCAGTAATTTCAGATATATGATTTAAATAGAGGCATACATTTATTGCAATCTGGAAGTTGTAGAAAGAAAATTCTTATTGTAACAGTAAAGAGATGTTATGGGCAACTGTATTTTACAGAAAAGTTCTAATTGCTTATTCTAAGCTAATATGTTGTTAACAGGAAAGGTATTTTATTTTTTCATTATCATTCATTTATTTCTCATTCTTATCATTTTTTATTGTATAAAATGTTCACAGTACCTCCTTCCAGACAGCCTGGTTCTTCTCTATGTCATCCAGAAGGGAACCAAATGCTTTTGGTGAAACTTCCTGTAGTCGTACAGCATCCTCCCAGCCTGCCTCAGGGAACCAAGCAAACGGTTTCTTACGAGAAGCTTTTTCTAGCGCTATGTTGCCCTACAATTAGTGATGAGAACCTCTGATAATTGTCCATTTTTGATTCTTTCATACATTCAAAAATGAGATTTCTGGGATTGGAACAAGCGATTGTTTTAACTTAGTCGAGGGTTCAAAATTCTCAGCAGACAATGGCAATCACTTTTCTCTTTTAACTATGGACTTGAAATGGTTGTCTATTGGGCAAGTGACTGAATGCCAAAATGGTTAATTTGGCAATAATGTTCTTAAACTTCATTGTGAACCCTGGAAGTGTTTTCAGCAATCTTTTTATTCAACTTATTTTTCAGCAATTCTGCATTGAATTAACTTTTGACATTATGACATGAGACATTTATGATGAGAATTTAAACAATTTTAGAAGTTGTAGTGTTGTTATGGGGTCTTACCTTGATGAAGAAGTCCACCTCATCTTGAACTACATTGCCCAGATCTTGCTCCAGTTTGATGGTGATAATCAGAGAGAACAGCAACTTGTGCTTCTCAAATATACCTAATAAATGAGAATATAATAGACTTAGTGGTTGATAGGTTTGTTATGTCAAGGAGCATGTGTAATTAAATAACACACACGTGGGTCAATGGGAGTGAAGATAACTACATTAATTGTTTCAACTAAATTGACACTTTTTTATTCATGCTTATTCAAAAAAATCGAGAGAAAACATTTCAAATTCTAACTTTGCACTGACCAACTAACTGTATCTATAAATAAATATTTATGTTAACATCTGGCACTTATTGCTATCAAAATTTGCAAATTACCTGTACACCCATAGTTATACACATTATGAGTGAGGGTGTCCATAATATTGCGCAGGCGTTTCTGTACTATAGTATCAGGCATACTCTTCTTCAAAGAGAACTGGAAAACATCCAAGTAGGCAGCCAGGGAATACTGGTACATAGTGTTCGTAGTGGCCATCTCGGATAAAACGAAAAACAAAATGGCACCTCGTTTTGCAGCAGGTCTGTAGCCATCACGCAATTTGTCAATGTCTATAGCGGTCTTAGCTCCAAGTTTAAGCTTTTCCGCAACCTAAAATAGAATGAAGTCATTATGAAAGTCCTTCTACAAGCTGATGAAATTGGAATAAAACAGTAATTTTTTCCTAGTGTACCTTATAATTATTAGGCCAAGTAGAGCCATTTGATTAATTATTTTTACATCGAATTCACTGTTGGGTGGAAGCCCATAAATCCATGCACTGTTAAAAGTGCTTCAATGAAATGAAATAAAAATATAAGAAATACTAAAAATAAATGTGTATTAAATAAAATCATTTATTGTGTTTCTAAATTGGTCTATCAAAACAAACAAACAAACAGACAAACAAATAAACAAAAATCGTCTGACCTCTCCAGCCTTTGATTTAGTCTCCTCCAGAGTTGACACAAGTTCTACATTGTCCAACATGTTGCCTGTGGAGGTGGCTAACTCCCTCAACAATGAATCCTCTAGATCTTTCAACAGTTTCTTGTTATCACTTGTTTCCTGAATTAGTCTCTCTCTCTGTTCTTCTAGCTCTTTACGTTCATACTTCACTATCACACTCAGCAGTTGGTCCTCTAAGCCCTACAAACATGAACAAATATTATCAGATTGTTTTTTGATGTGGGTGTCATTAGAATCTCTTACAATTGGCAAAATGAATGAAAATAACATTTAAAACAAGGCATTAACATGCAAGATGTCACCACCTGCCATTTGTAACAGATATCATAATTTGTTAAAGATGCCGAACACCGTCCACGAAAGAGTTGGAGACTATATGAGTGGTGACATAATTATTGGATTCTTGTAAATTTATGGTTGTCAATATGAATTGGAATCAATAGTAAGACAAGGCATGGCTTCAAGCTCAATCTATGGCTGAATTGCATGTGATTTAAATCAGGAATTTGAAAAAATCATCAAATCATCATATTTAGTAATCCAAAAAGTAAATTCATTTCACTTCAAACCTCCTAATTTCATTATTTGGCTGTTTAAAAAAAATTGACGAAAAGTAAATGACAAAAGTTAAGTAAGAAATCTTACCTTCAGCGTTACAGTATAGTTGATGACCATACACTTGCCAAAATGGGCAGGAGTGTACTTAGGGTTAGACAGCTTGGTGTTGAGGTATAACCTAAAGTTAGGATCGTAGTCTACTTCTTTATCCCCTAACATGATGAATTCTCTGCCTGCTTGACCTAGAACAGTGAAATAGATATTATTTGTATTGCTAGACAGAGTTCATCCTCCTAAGCATGTGTCCAGAATCCGTACCTCCTTCTTTTCCCCTGCTATAACCAATTTGGAAGCGCCCAATAAAACTGAATCACGTGATCTAATTATGCGCCGATGACGTATACATGATTGCTGTCGCAATGTTGCGAATTAAATTGTAAGTTCATAATCAGGAAAATGCTTAATGCTTATCGCAGGGGGTAAAAAGAAAGAAGTATTCTGATTTTGAAGCCCTGTGATCAGAGGATGGACAGAGTTAAGTTTATAATTAACTTGGATTATTCCTATTTTTATGCTGAAGACGTTACAGTCCCAAAGACTTGCTCCAAGTTGGGCTTAATAAACTTGTATTTATTTCTTTACACTTGTTAAAACACAAGGACTGCATACCATTGCAGTATTTTCAACAGTTAAATGCATACAATATTAAAATAAGTAAAGGTTTATACATATGAATAGCATGTTAAAATTAACTATCTCATCCATATTTTCGTTTGTGTTTCTTACCTTTAATGTTCTTCTCCAATACATTATCAATGACAGGATCTAAGTACTCATCAACATCCTTGAACAATATGGGAAACCCATACTTGATGGCAAGTTCAAGCTGCTTCAGGAAATCACTATCGTTGAATGTTACAGTCTGGAAACAGAAATTGCTTCATGAAACCACTGTTACTCAAAGTCCAAGCGCATGAGGTGGTTTTACGATAAGGATGATTTTGGAGGGTTTTCATTCAAAGGCAAATTAACAATACTGAAAAATATATTTCCTCACTTCAGTTAAATCTCTATTGCCGACTGATATTGTCAATATTGTTGGACCTGCACTGACTTAATCCATTATTGCAAGGTAATTAGTACTTTTTACAAAGAATATAAAGAAACTGATATTTTCCTAAAAGTTCATACTGTTTCCATACAGTTATACAGTGACCTAATTTGACTTATTAGTCATACACAAATAGGGCAATACAAATGAGACCAATATTTCCTGAGGGACTACATTTTCTGTTACACTTGGTCAAATATCAGTGTGTTGTGTATGAAGACTAGAAACTCTGGTGATCTGACTGCATTCATGACGGCAAACATACCTTTAGGTTGTTTGGCTCCTCTTTACGTTTGATCCAATTCAAAGCTTGCTGTTGAGGGTCAATACACAGTGGGAACCTACTGGCCCTGGTGGTCAAGATACCATTCTGTATGGACAGCTCATCAGGGGGCAGACTCTCTGATGTCCATCTAAAATCAATGATGATATGTTCATGAAGATTTGTTCCATTTTAGGAGATTCTATTAATAACAGATATGCATTTTCAATTCAATCAATTTCTTTAGAATCACTTGCAAAATGATTGAAGACATACAAGCAAACTTGTCTATTGGATAATTTTAACATGGAAAACCTGCAAAATTCTTCTTAAACAGCTGGATAAAACTGCTTGTTGCGATTGAAACCTGTGTACTACACTTACTTGCTAATCTCAACATCATTGGTTAGCAGAGCCTCTAGCTTGTATGGCTGAGAGAGTGGAATCTCTCTATTGAGGATATCTGCCTGCCAATCCTTCTCCACCATGTCTGTTCTGAACTCCACAGAGAATGCTCCAATGTAACTAAGGAACGATGCTCCCAGGAGACAGTCGCCTAGCAACCGAATCCTCATCTGTTTTAGTTCCTCCAATTCCTTGGTCCACCTAAAATTTTGAATATTAAATGATAGAGTTTTGTATTTTATTATAAATCACTAGTGTCTGAACTGTGCCAGCTACATTTGATATTTCAATTTTCAATAGTTGTAGTTCAATGATAAACATAGCTTATTAACAATAATACCCTTTTAATCACTTTTAGAAAAGTATTGTAAATGGTCTTAATATTTAATTGAGTTTGTCATGGTTGGAGTTGTAGATTAAAAAGCATTAGATATGGAAGTAAATGAATAATGTTTATGTCAAGCTTTAAGTCTAGAACAGACTTTTTGAAAATGTAAGTTAAATTGGAAAACATTTCTTAAAGAATTTTGCAATATTCAGCATCATCAATTATGTGTAGAATCTCGTGAGATCATATAAAACTGTCACAAACAAAACTTATTTACCTCACATTCTCCGAGCCTAAACCAGATATGAGCTTGTCAGCTGCGATCAGCCTCCTTTCCATAATCTCAGCCTCAGTCTGAAGTTCTTGTTTCTCCGCCATGGCACTCTCGTACTTTTCATTCAAGCTCTTAAGCTCCGCCTCAAGAGAGCTGACCTCATTGTTGATCTTTGAGAGGTCTCTCTTAGCCTGGTGGAAATTCTTCTCTAGACGTGCCACCTGGGATAATGAAAAGTGTAATTTCATTGCTAAATAAGATTTAATCCAGTTGCCTTTCTTTTTAGCATGTTTCACTTCTAAAGTTCCAACATATTATGAATATGATAACTGATTAAGTGAGGCAAGAAAGAAAGTGTAAAAGTAATACACTAAAACCTGTATATCTGAACACCTCTATATTTGAACACCTCTCTATTTGAACACATCTCAATGGGAACTCATTTGTACCAATCTTTTAATCTACCATAGTCTTCTATGTTAAAAACTTGAAATGTTAAATCTGCCAATCAGAAAACTTTTTGCTGGTTCCAATTGGCATTCAAATAAGCCAGGTTCAACTGTTACAAATAATTTATGCCTTAAACTAAATGATTGGTTAAATTGATTAAATTGGGCATCAGAGCATCCTATATTTGCTAGACAAAAAGATGTAATGAGAATCAAAATGTATTAATCTCTTGACTACTTCTAATTTACACAAAAATTGTTTTAAAACGTGTAGAAATGATCTCTGCCATCTAATTTTACTAAGTTGAGCATCTAAAGTTGTAAAGGTATGTAGTAAAATGTCAAAAGGTGGCAAAAATTAAAAATTCTCTGGTTTCAACCAATTTTAGAGCCTGGGATTCAAGAGGTTAACATACCTTTTCTCTCTTTGGTTTGATCTCCCTTGCCACACTGCAATAACCAAGTACTGCCTCAACAAACTTTAAGAGTCCAGCCCCAGCACGTGATGTAGCTTTCATCTCAGCAACTGTCATGTCCATCTCCTTTAAGAAACCTATAGAAAAGATTCAATAATTTGAGAAATGACTAGAACTGTTCAAATTATCCCATCACCTAAATTCTCGATTGGGTTCAAATGGATTTTCAACTGGGTGTAAATGGATTTTCAACTGGGTGTAAATGGATTTTCAACTGGGTGTAAATGGGTTTTCAACTGGGTGTAATGGATTTTCAACTGAGTGCAACTGAGTTTTTAAAATTTTCACCTGGCTGCAGTGCTATTGTGCCTCAAATGCATGTTTTTGGATATTAGCAAAGAACATGTACAGGTAGAAGCCACAGAAACATCATGAGTCGAGATAAAATCAGAGAGCAATCACCAAGATAAATCAACTTTATTTGAAAACCAGAACAACGGCAACGCCAAAGCGTAGCGAATCCCATCGAACAGAAATGGCTGGCATTTTTACAAACGAAATATATAGCAAACATCATAAAACAACACACCAGAAAGGCCACCATTTTCAAAATGGTTGCTCACTAGCCAAGTTGTCATCAGAAGAAATAATATGCTTTTAAGTAGCCACCTATAAAATCTTTGAAAAATCGCATACATGTACTTGTAAAATAACACACATAAAAATGGTGGCCATTTTTCAAAATGGCTGACTACTCCCCAAAGTTTTATTAGACAATGTGCCATGCTTAAAGTATTCACATATCAAATATGAACAAAATTGCTCCACTACTTTTCGAGTTATAGTAAAAAATGTAAAAATGACAGCCATTTTTATAAAATGACTGCCTACTATCTGAAGTGTCATGAGACAGTGTGCAAGGCTCATGAGTATTCACGTATCAAATATGACCAAATCGCTTCACTACTTTTCAAGTTATAGTAAAAAACATAAAAAATTTTCAAAATGGCCACCTACTACCCAAAGTGTCATTAGACAGTGTGCCATGCTTATAGTATTCACATATGAAATATGAAACATACCAAATATGAACAAAATCGCTTCACTACTTTTCGAGTTATAGTAAAATGGCGGCCATTTTTCAAATTTTTTTTCAAAATGGCCGCATTCTACCAAAAGTGTCATAGGACGGTGTGCCATGCTTATAGTATTCACATACCAAATATGAACAAAATCGCTTCACTACTTTTCGAGTTATAGTAATATACGTTAAAATGGTGGCCATTTTGAAAAATGGCCGCCTTCTACCAAAAGTGTCTTTAGGCAGTGTGCAATGCTTATAGTATTCACATACCAAATATGAACAAAATCGCTCCACTACTTTTCGAGTTATAGCAAAAATCGTAAAATAACGAGTAAAGGCCGCCATTTTTCAAGATGGCTGCCATGTGCTTCTTTAATGTCTACATTTATAGCTTTATTAATGTCCTTCATAATTTTTTTACATTTAAAACATATTGCTATTACAGTTTTACATATTGCACCTAAATTACTGTAAAATCGGCACTAAAATGGCCGCCATTTTGAATTGAGCGACCATTTTGAAAATCGGCTTTCGAGCAGAACTTCTACCCCCATAGGGTATATGTGTACAAAATATGAACAAAATCGGGCCAACGGTATTTGAGTTATCGCCCGGACGGACGGACAGACGGACGGACGGACGTACGTACGGACGGACGTACGTACGGACGGATGTACGTACGGACGGACGTACGTACGGACGGACGGACGGACGGACGGAGGCGTTCCCTATATCCCTCCGAACTTCGTTCGATGGGATAATCAATACATATCAGAGATATATCGAGATCACCCCCCTGCAAATTCAGAAATAAACCTACCTTTTACAGTAGTGACTTGCTTGGTACCGATCCCATCAACATCAAGCTCTGTCAGGGACTTTAAGAAATTGGATTCAGACAACATACTCTTGGCAGACTTCCAGGAGACCTCTCTGATGCCTCTCAGGACTACGATACACTCACAGACAATCTGTACAGGCTTGGGAGGCTTGGCAAATGATCTGTAGGAAGTAAAGTTGGTAAAGTAAAGTCACATGTTTACATGCTATTTGTAAGGTATATATATTGTAGAACCCTAGAGGGTTATAATGGTACCTGTTCACTGTTACCTTCTAGGTTAAATAAAAGTTGGTTTTGTTAATTTTGTCCTTTATCTTAATATATTATTTATTTATTTATTTATTTTGTTTATTTATTTTGTTAAAGTGTCACCTATTGTGCAAAATAGCCAGCCCAAATTGGGCTTATGAGCCACATGAAACATTTAATTATTAATCTATTATATATGTGATTCATTCTTATATTAAAAATATATATACAATATAATTCATGAATTAAGATTTGTATATGGAGTACCCGATAATATCATTCAATATTTAGTTCTATTATATAATGAAATCTGACTTCTCGCTTACATCTCTTCATAATCTAATAATTAGTTCAGCAAAAATGCCTCTTTTCTTTTTTTATTAATATATTTCATGATGAAGTATTGTAAAGGGATTGAAGTATTGTAAAGGGATTGAAGTATTGTAAAGGGATTCAGCATTTATCTAATATAAGATAGAGATGTGCATGTACCTGATCTCAGTGACATCAGACTTGTCAAGGTCCTCCAGGGCCAGTCGTGCAGCCTCCAGGGCAGGTAGGGCTTCAGCCAGGGAGTCCTCAGCATCCTTCTTCTCAACAGTGATTACCTTGCCTGCAAGGAGAGTAGCGTTATCAATGGTAAGGTTGGATGAAATATCTCCAAGAAATTGACTTTTTTCAAACGCAGCAGAAGATGAAATACCTTTTTATACCATACTCAGTGCCCACCCAATGGTTTTGCTATTTTCAGTGCAATTCAGTTTTAGTGCAACATTTTAGGATTTTATACTTTCTAATACAACAAGAAATTGTAAAATAAATTTTTTTGCAGGTTGCAATAAGTTAATAATAATTTAATCCTATTTTGGATCTGAAACTGTAAGAAATACACTATGGTTTATTGGATTGGTCCCTTTACTCTTACCACTTACTTTGTTCTTCAATCTCAACTGCCTTTGCTACGGCCAGTTCCTTCTTCTCTGTAGCCTGACTGGTTGCAGCTGTGATCTCAGACAGAAGGATCTCACAGGCAGCTGTCTTCTCTGTGACTGCAACTTTCTGAACAGCCAACTTTTCATTCAGTTCGTTCAGTTGTTCACTAGCCTCAGCTAGCTTCTGCATGCCTCCTCCGAGACGTTCACACTATAATATAATAGGATGTTTTTAACTATAGTATACATGTACAAGGCATAAACATGCAAAATATCACCACCTACCATTAGTATTCTATGTTAAAAAACTTGAAATGTAAACACTCTGCCAATCCAAAAACTTTACAGGCGTTGACTGAAGAACACCTACTGCCACTGTCATCTTAAAAAATATTAAATAGAAAGCTTTCCTTGAAAAAAATAGAAAGCTTTTCTTGATAAAATACTTAACAGAAAGCTTTACTTGATCAAATACTAAAGAGAAAGCTTTACTTGAGAAAATACAAAGATCAAAAATGTTCACCTGGGACAATATGTAGGCATCTTTCTCTTCGAGTAGTTTTAAGTAGCTGTTGATGTAATCTAGGTAGTTCTTGGGTGTACTGAAGTTAACACGTCTCAGTTTCTGCTGGAACACTTTGCTGTAGTCATTCACTGACAGATGGACTTGCACTATGTGGGATACTACACTCTCTCTGTGTTCTTCAGGAATTAGTTCATTCTGAAATATAAAGGAATGAATGGTAGAACCTCATCCAAACACCGATTTCAATATGGCATTAGCTTTAGATATGTTCAAAGGAAATCTTGAGTTTTTGTAATATTGCCAAGTGGGCTTCCTCATAGCATAAATACAGTGATACCTGTACATCTGAACACTATTTAGCTCTTATATGAACACATCTAAATGTGAACAATTTGTCTTGGTCCCAAGTTTGTTTTCTCCGGGATTAACTTTAAATAAACCTTGAGATGTAAACACCTGCTGATCTAAATACTTTTGACCAGTCCTAATGGCTTTCGAGTTGAAAGGTTCTACTGTAAGCTTATTGATAATTTATACTCACGTCAGCTGAAATGAAGACACTAGCCACCGCGAGCAGGGCTTGCTTAGGCCAGGGGAAGAACCAATCAATGCTTGCGTTATTGACGAGACCAGGGAAGTTACGGCACCTGTTACGTAACGTATCTCCTACTGGTGACATTGCCATGACGATGTGGAGGTTGTTAGCGCACTTTGTCACAAAATATTGCCAGATACTTTCTCTAGCAGGTGCAGAGCCAGCCTTCAAAGCCTCGTTTCGCATCTGAAAGAAATTAAGTTCAGTGTGAAAAAGTCGTAAAATCGTTTTCAAATGTTTTGGAAAAATACTAATACAAGTGACAAAAATGGGAATAAAAATCAATATTTGTCAAACTATGGGATGAACATAAAAAAAAGGTCAGGGACAATACAAAACAAATGTTTAAATGAGACAATGTTTGAGGTTTCAATCCTGATCTCAAATGAATATATGGGGAAAACTATATGAGGAAACTATACATAAATGAATGGATGAAGGTAAAATGTAACACAAATTTTTTTTTTTATTAGTTTTTTGTCTATTTCATATTTACTACCACCACAGTACATACGTGATTCCATGTTTTACCATATCTTCATGCATTTGGGTGAAATGTTTAATCTAAAGCAGTGAATGCAATAGAACTTTGCAATTAACCATGCCACCTTTAGGTACATCAAAGAAGTTATGATATATTGGATAGATTGATGATGTCATCCGTTGAAGGTTGCAATCTGCCCATGCAAAAATAAAATAAACTTTGCTTATTTTGATAAAGTACAAACATCAATCTCGCCAATATACCATAATTCTTTGATTCACCATATAGGAAAGGTCTATTGTTCATTTTTGTGACATTTTCTTGATGTATTTCATTTGACAATAATACAGCACCTTCAAGCTTCAAACCCATTTTCAATTTTTAGGATGTTCTTAAATATCTTGTTCAGAAAGTATATACAAATAGTGAAATACATGCAATGCAAGGGTTGGGAGTCGTTTTACCAGAGAAATGGGAGGGGGGGGGGGCTTGAGATAGGTTACCCCTTTCACCAGATATGTATACTTTACATATATGCATTTACTTTTATCCACAGTAGTTGCAAACACTGTGAACAGAATACACAATACAAGGTACACTCCTCTCCAAAAGTTTGACAATCTTGGTTCCTTATTGGATAGTGTGATAAAGCCTGTTTGAATTTTAATCGGTTTTCTCAATTCCAATGGCCCAAGGTTAATAATCATTAATGATTTAAATGAACTTGATGAAATTTGATGAAAATTGCCAATGAGAAATAGGCTTAACACATGATCCAATAAGAAGGTCATGATTGCTAATTTTTTTGAGTGGAGCATAGCATATGATGTACATTGTAGCATATGATGTTCATTGTAGCATATGATCCACATTGTAGCAGATGGCATACATTGTAGCATATGATGTACATTGTAGTATATGATGTACATTGTAGCATATGATGTACATTGTAGCATCGATATACATTGTACCATATGATGGACATTGTAGTATATGATGGACATTGTAGCATACGATGTACATTCAAGCTCACTATAGAGCATTCTCCATGCAGATATATAATCTAGACATTCTAAACATGTCACAATGTTTGCAACGAGACATTTACTGATATAACAGTATGTACTTGGAGGTACCTTGTCCTTTTTTAATTGATGGGCAATCTGAAATGTGGACATTCAATCAAAATAACAGTGTAAATAGAGAAAAAAGGCATTAACATGCAAAATGTCACCACCTGCCAAACACCAACCGCTGCCACGAAAAGTTGGAGACCACGTGGGGTGGTGACATTAAAATTATGGTACGTATATTTTTGTCTCAGAGGTAATGTTATGTAACTTGAAGCAAAACTTCCATATCATATCCAATTGAGCAAATACATGAGCAAGAAATAGTTCAAAAAATGTTAATTAAAATACTAGTATCAAATTCAAATGCTGAAATTGATCATTTTCCACATACCTGTCCAATGATTGCATCTTTCTCATCATCAGGGTAGAGAGCAGGGACCATACCTGAGGTCAACATGTTGTTAATCAACTCAAGGAAACCTGAAATTATAGTTGATATAATGTTACAATGTGAAAGAAAAAGTTGGAGGCACATAGAAGCTCTGTCATGCTAAAGTTGGAAAAAGGTTATAAAAATCATGGAATGACAGAATTTAACAATTGAATGTACAAAGGAGTCCAACAAGCATAGAAATAGAATTCCATACATCCACACCTCCCTTACCTGAACACCTCTCAATATGAACAATTTTTTGTCACATTTTTTGGAGTTTTAAATTTTCCATAGATAAGCTTTGTTAAAAAACCTTGATAGGTGAACACCACACTTTTCTCAGGAAAAAACAGTGCGTCTTTCTCGTATATGCTGCTTAAATAATCAAAATTAAAATGTCAGTTTCTCACCTTCTTCTATGACATCTTGGTCCTTGAAGAGGAAGACAACTTTCTTGTTCTCTATACCTAGTTTGTTGTATAGAACCTTGAGATCTTCCCTGAAGTTGTTCTCACTGTAGCCTCTACTCAGTGTAATCTCAAAGACCTGAGGAGGAACAAAGCAAGATATGTATAACAGAATGTTACCATGCATACAAGACCTAACATAATGGATGTTTTTAGAGCCCACTCCCCCTTATAAGTGCCCCCACTTCACAAAGATCAAGAAATATTGAGGTATGATTAAGTTGACAAATACATCAGGAAAAATAAAAAGAAAGAAAGAAAGAAGAAATGAAGTAAAGTGTTTGTGTACCAAATAAAGATTTTTGATAGAGACTTATAGAATGCCAGCTTAGCTAAGCTGTCTCTAGCACATGATACAAAACTTTTTATCGTCAACTTAGGCAAGATAAAATAATGTCAATTTATCATTTATAGCAACTCATTAATTTAAATTCATACAGGCTTACATATTTGAAAATTACATTTTAACATGTTCAGCTTTCTCTTTCAGAAAAACCTTGATACAAGTGATTTATACTATAATTTTTACTAAGCATACCTCACACTGAGCAGTAAAGGCAGCCAATCGTGTCAGAGATTGCTTGCCACTCCCACCAACACCAACCAATAAGGCGTGACCTTGGTCCATACGGATGACTCTGTGTATGCGGGTGAGATGGTCCAGTGCGTCGTCAAACAGTACAAGATGCATGGCTGTGTGGTGCTCATTATATTCCTCCATTATCTGAAATAATAAAATTAATGTTTGTTTTTTGGATATTTTCTGTTGGTCCAGGTCATATGACACCACATCAACACATGGCATAGTATCTTCAAGTTGAGTTGAACTTTCAATAGTGCTATTTTTCAATAATTGTTCTTTAGCATTTCAGGTGTATCAAATTAATGTCTGTTCATAAGATGGCTTTCTTACTTTAGTCATTCCAATTGTGCTTACGTATTTGTATGTTTTTTTACAATTTTGCTAACACTTCAATAGGCATCATCATAATCTGACCCCTCCTCCTCCCCTATTCCATCATTCATCCATTCACTTACCTCTTGGAAGAGTGCCTTAGCAGCATCAAAGTCCTGTATGTCTTCATATAGTCTGGGTTCACTCTCCTCAAGGGCTGTCCTATAGTCACCATACAGTATAGGCTCCCTGGTGACAAACCCAAGCTCGCTAGGGTAGTTGGCTTCTACGAGTTCTTTTATCATACCCTAAATTAGATAACAATCCATATGCTATAGTTTTTCAACTTGATAAAATCAAAAATAGATTTAAAATAATATGGAATATGGGTTACACCCCCTCTATTATATGGATATCACTGAGAAAGTATCATATTAGCAAACAAACAGTATAGTGGCAATAAATCGTTCATATACCTGTTCTATTTTGAAATTAAAAATGATTCACCCCATGATACGGTAATGAAGGTACCAAGTAATTGTAACAAACACAAGGCATTAAATATTTTTCATTGCAATACAGTAAAATATGGAAAAGTGGAACACCTTTAGGGTTACTTAATATTTTTAAAGTTAAATGTGTTTTAAGTTAAATCTGTTCAACTTATGGTGTTAAACTAACAGAGGTGTTCCACTTAATAGGATTCACTGTACTATTTATTGTTCAACCCTTATACATAATACTTTCAAATAATGTAGCATAAGAAGCATGTTAACCACATGCAGTTTAAACAGAAAACTCACTTGTACTGCAGTTTGGTCTGACTCTTGTATTAGCCTATCATAGATGACACGTAGGCACTCAACCCTTATACATAATACTTTCAAATAATGTAGCATAAGAAGCATGTTAACCACATGCAGTTTAAACAGAGAACTCACTTGTACTGCAGTTTGGTCTGACTCTTGTATTAGCCTATCATAGATGACTCGGAGGCACTCATTGCGCCAGACTCTCACAAACTTGTTAATTTTCTCAAACCTATCAGGAGTGGTAGAGACAAGGCCATTATAGATCCTGGAGAGATCCCTCAAGTTGAAGATATAGTGGAATTTGCTTGGGGTTGGGGGAAGCTCAGCTACAATACGCCTAGAAACAATAACAAAGATTAAACAATGCGCCTCTAGGAAGGAATTATGTTGTACTGAGGAAGCCACCTGAATAAATTATAGCTTATAGTTTCAGATCAAATAATAAGGATGTTTTTGGATGTTTTTTTCTTTCAAAGATCAAAACAATAAAATTTATCACAGGCTTTTCTTGTTTAAAGTCTGTCTCATCTAGTTGATGGTGATAGCTTGAGATTCTTAACATTTGTATCTTTATTTTGTATCTTTATCTATTTCAAAATACTTATCCTAATATTTGACATTCCTGGTAAACATTTTGAAGAAACAACTGAAGAAAAATGTTGAAAAACACAATAAAGTACCTATACAACTCCATGGTCATTTTGGTAATTGTGGACACATGTTGTTGTATTTCCTTCTCAAATGGCTCACAATGCCCAGTCAGGATTGAGCTATAGATGTGAAACAGAGACTCATCAGACGGGAATGTCATATTGAAAACGCTGAACAAGCTGATGAATCTGGGATCTACATCGTTACGGCCGCCACCTGGTTTTCCCATTGCAGCGATGTAGCTAATGTCTTTGATGTTCTTCCAGTTGAGGTCTTTGCCACGATCATAGATGCCACCACGCTCAACTAGCAGCTTGAGTAGGGCTATGGGCTGTTGAGTACCATACTCATCCACCTGTGGAACAATTTAAAATATGAATTTTCAATTTCGATTTCAATCTTTTTAATCATGTACCTCACAAGGCCATACAATGTATATTCTATTAATATGAGATGATGACAGAAATGTTTTATATTCAATATATTTACATACTTTAGTTTTTCAGACTAATCAAAAATAATGGGCATCAAAAACACGTGTTTCCATAACAAGTGAAATATTTATTTATCTTTGTTGGAAGATTCATATAACCATTTTGAATTTTAATCATTTTCCTCAATTCCAATAGCCTAAGGTTAAAAATTATGATTTAAATGAACTTGATTAAATTTGATGAAAATTGCCAAAGAGAGATAGGCTTAACACATGATCCAATAAGGGGGTCATGATTGCTTGTTGAGTAGAGTGCAGCATATGATGTACATTGTAGCATTGATAAGGAACTATTACACAAAATATTAAACACAATAGATATGCCATTATGCAAAAACTCCCAACTGCCTGTCTGCCAATGGCAATTATTTTTCTCTCTTGGCAATGAATTTTTTGCTTATTGGGCAATGGACTGAATGCCAATATGTTAAATTGGGCAATCATGTTTTCAACTTTTGTTTTTAACCCCCGAAGCCATCCATACCTGTGGCATGTTCATATCATCAATAAATATGACAAGACGTTTCCCAGGGGGTGGACCATAGGTGTCCTTGGTTCTCTTCTCAACGTTAGCCTCCAAGTTCCTCTGTACGTCCAGGCTCGTTGTTCTTGACGAGAAGTTCATGTTCAGGAGCAGCTGTAACAATAATAGATTATTTCGTTAATACTAATACAAATCAAGTTGAAGGTATTCTTGTGTAGCTACGTTCCATTGTAGTTACATTGTATTTCTATAAGGTTTCAGAGTACTTATTGGAGCATGAATTTAAAAAATTTCAATGAGTAAGAAAATTGCACAAATATGATGACAGAAGTGGTCACAGTAAAGCCAAAGGATTCAAATAGTATGCAATGCATGCAATCAAGTTTACTAGAATACAAATCTAAATAATCAAAAATTAAAAAGTATTTAACAGAAAACGTATAAACGTTTAAGACAAGCAATTTGAAATAATGGAACATACATTTGCCTCTGCATCCATATCTCTTAGGAAATTAGCTGTTGTCGCAGTCTTTGAGGTTCCTGTCTCTCCGACCAATAACGCTGGCCGTCTGATCCCAGTCTGGAGCCGTAACAACCAATCAGCTCGCACTGTATCAACCGTTGGTACTAGAATCTCATTGTATTTTTTCTCGGGATCGTGGATGTATTTTGGTACGAGGTTGTTCCAAGGAATCCACTGTTTCTTATCTCCATCCCAGAAATACTCAAAGAGTGTGGAGTTGGATGGTAATTCACCTGAAAATCATTACAGATATATAGGCTCTTCATTTAGAAAAAGTCAAAATTCCGAAGATTCGTTATATAAATTCATTGAAATTGAACAGAGTGTATAAAGCTGGATGGCAATTCACCTGAAAATCATTACAGATACATATTAGCCGGGATGATGTAAATGGGAGTCTCTTCATTTGGAAAAAGTCCAAATTCTGAAGATTTGTTATATAAATTCATTGGATTTGAACAGAATGTGTGGAAAACCCAGGAGAGGGCAATTCTATTTTTCGAGAATGTGCCAGGGTACCAAAATAGAAGATTATTGTGTTTTCAAACAATCAAACTCTAGCAAATCAATTACAATAGATTTACAATAATTATACAATAAAACTTATGGCTTGCCTGTCTAAATCAGATGATGTTTTATTTTATAATCAACACTTTGTCAACATCCAAAGTAAGACCATCTAGGAACTCAACTGATCATATGCCATCAACACTAATCTCAATACACAGTGATCTCCACAGGATTTTTTCTCAAGTGGGTGCAAAATACTCATTTTCACAATTCGGACTAAAATTGGTGAAAATATGCCAATTTTTCATGCTTTTTCTCATTTTCAAGTGGGTGCAAATGGATTTTCAGATGGGTGCAAGCCTATTTTCAAAATCTCAGGTGGTTGCTGCGCCCACTTGCTTTAATGCTGGGGAGATCACTGATACAAAATACTTCAATTAATACAAAGTATTAACAACTGCCTTAACACATAACTACACATTTTACTTAAAATATTTTCAGTTATTTTACCTATTGTGGCGTAACATTGTACCTCCTCACCATCTATGGTATTAAATACAATTTATGATAAAAAACAGGCTCGTAGCCAGGATTTGTCAAGGGGGGTTCACTTTTTGAAAAATTCCAGGGGGGATTCACTTTTGACAATTTTGGTCCAAAAATGGCAAAAATCACTTAAAAGGTGCCCGGAATGATGAAAAACTGCATGATTTTGAGAGAACGGGCCTGAATAATCTCAAAGAATTACTTATGTCATCAATGCGAGCAGGAAACTGGCAACAAAAGCAAAGGGTTTCAAGAAAATAAAAATAGCATAAAAAATCATTTAAAGAATGATACAGAAATTCATGGTTATTATGATTTATAGGACAGGAATGTAATATGAATGTAGAATGCAAACATTAATGAATAAAAAATTCAGGAGTGTAGAAAAAGTAAACATAATGCACATAAAGATATACATAAAGACATACATGTAGTTCAAAACTAGTAAAAGTGGACAATGTACCTGGTCCCGCCATCTTTCCTTCATCATCCACCATAGTCATTGATGCAATATACTTGACATAATTATCAAACTTGATGCGTCCATCTTCCAGAAGCCCCGCCCCTAAGGACCAGTAGAGACACTGTAGGAAATAAGCCTCCATGAGATCAAACTCCTCCCCGACATCCTTCACCAGTAAAGAGTCCAGCATCATGGCCAGTTGGGTCACCTATAGAATAGCAATTATGATTGTGGGTATTATTTAGATACCAAGGCTAACTTTAATCAAACATCGTAAAATTACAAGTCTTAAAATTATTTTACTCTTTTGCAAACAGACTTGCAAAACAAACTTGAAAATGTTTGAAGCACTTGACCCCTGGGATCCCGGGAATGTTTAGATGATATCCCCTAATTTTTGAGGAATGTGGTTTTAATAATATAAGCCACCAATGAAACTGAAGTCACTATATTTCAATTAACACTAAGTTAATGGGCCACAAGATTTTGAAAGTATTCAAACTACAGAAATGTTCTACTTGCCAGTACTCCACCTACAGGGGTGTTCCACTTAGTTCCACATGATAGTTTTATACTGTACATAGGCATTCTTACTTACCATGTTAAGATTTGTGAGAGGGACAATTGTCTTGAGTTTCTCCTGTTGTTTCCCATCCACAATGCCTTCAATTATCATGTCTATACAGTTGGGCACATACTTCTCAAACAACCTGCAAAAAAACATGAGTTAAAACTTAAGTTAGCCTAAACCTTAAGGACATAGCGAAAATCAATTAGGCCATAAGAAGTAGATTCTTTGTTTTGCATCCCCTGATTGGATGATTGGATTTTGCCAGGACGCAAAACAAAGAATCTACTTCTGATGGCCTCATGAAGTGTAATGAAATTAATAAAAACCAATTATTTTCCATCATCAAAATATGAAAAGACACTGGGGAAAACCTTGAAAGTAAACTATGTTTACATTACATGTATACACTGGCTACTACTAACCTCATCAGGTCACCCTGTTCTTGCTTACTGGGCCTTCCATTGCACCATTTCTGCCAGAAGGGAGTGTAGCCAAGATTCTTAGGGTCTACAAACACCATACCACACCTAGACACTGTAGCAGGGGAGGCGTACTGGAGATCTGACACCTAGAAACATATACTAATAGTTATGTAGTTTTTTACATGTAAATGTCTTCTTTTTTCCTTCCTTTATAATTGTTATAATTTTTGTTTGTACATGTACTTGGCCCCAAGGGGTGTGAATGTAATTGAAGAATAAATAGGTATATGAGTTAAGGTAGGTGGAATAGAGTGAGAAACCTGAGGTAAATTACCAATTCCTAAATATAATTTTGCAAATATGAAAACTATGATGTCATAGTATGAGAACATCTGAGTTAGAAATTCTGAACTTAAGTAATTTTTATTTG
Organism: Owenia fusiformis; assembly: GCA_903813345.2. NCBI lineage: Eukaryota > Metazoa > Annelida > Polychaeta > Sabellida > Oweniidae > Owenia > Owenia fusiformis. Next base: position 24,480,949 of record CAIIXF020000012.1, read on the forward strand.
TAATTTTCACCCAGGAAAAGTCAAATTTTATTTAAGCGTTAACCCTTTCGTGAACTTTTTTTTTGAGTATATAGTATATAGGAGGACAATAGAAGACTTTAAGCTTCTACGGTACCCAATGAGACGAAATCTGTTATGTTGAAGTTTCAAATGAACAGTGAATATCCTACCTCGAACAGCAGCGCACAATGCTTCTGTAAACGAATTCTCTCTCCGTTCGCTAGGGTCAACAATCTGTTGTCGTCCATCACAGAATTCATATTCTCTACCCATAATGCATCTACATCTCCATCAAAAACGACATATTTTCGTTCACTTTTGTCTGTGGGTTTATTAATATCTCTGAAAATGTTTGAAAGAAGTCCATCTGTCCAATCACGAGTGGTTGGGTCTAAGATACCATAGAGTTCAACAACGCTGCGATCTTTTGGGTTCATGGTGTACAACTTGGTGGCAAGGCCCAATCTGAAAAATATGGCAATTTGTGACTACTAGAGTTATGTATTCACTAGTTGCTTCTACTCTATCATTAACTAGATCAATGAAATAAACCTTTTGATAAAAAACACATCTTAACCAGCACAACGGCAACGCCAAAGCGTAGCGAATCCCATCGAATGGCTGGCATTTTTACATATGAAATATAGCAAATATCATAAAATAACACCCTTAAGAAAGGCCACCATTTTCAAAATGGTTGATCACTAGCCAAGTTGTCATCAGAAGAGGTAATATCACAAGGGGAAAGTGTACCCGTGTATATACAACCTACCGCCGAGCAAAGACCCGAAGATGTCTGAAAATGTAGGGGATAAGTTAAAAAACTCCTGTTTTATATTGAATTTCTCAATATGAGAAATAGATAAAACACAGAATTGTTTGTAACCGATATAATTGTTGTTCCAGGCACTCATGTTTAGAGAATAATGAGTACTTAATGCAATATTTACTTTCAAATTGCTAAATTCAACTTCTAAATATTAGAATGACGTTTTACATCTTAAATAAGTAAGAACCATGGCTGTATTTACTCCATTTGATTCAAAGATACAATAGGTGAAAATATATTACATTTGTTTCACTGCCATACGTTGCATATCACTGAAATCACCGGTGAAAGTTGAAAATGAAAGACCCGATTATACCACAAGTATGATTCAATAGGACCCGATGCTACTGCCTGAGTATTCTGATTATACCGTGAGTAAAACCCGATGAGGTAGTGAGTAAGCTTTCGAATGATCATATATTAACATGAAGTATATCACAAATATTCCTGTTAATATGATATAATTCCCGCAGCACTATACGTCAACGTATGTGTCTCGCGAAGTTCTTTAAAACATTGAATTCATGCTTTCACTCGAATCACCATAATTTTCATTGTTGATGATATCACCACTTCTATCTGATTATGCTCATAATCCAATGAGTTTGGTACGTGTTATTTTGTATCTACCAAGACCGTAAACATATGAAAAATAGTTATATATTTTGATTGGTCTAAAATATGCAAAGTTTACCCGTTATGCTCATTCGATCTCAATATTGAATAAAATAAGATATCAGTAGAAAGGCTACTAAAATGAAAAAAGATTGACCAGTGGAGATTAGGAACGTGACACATATTCATTTTAATCCATAAATATGGATAATAATTGATTTAAATGCAATTCATTCGCTCTCAAGTTTGACTAAAATATCAGTACAATGGCTCCTAAAATGAAGAAAGATCATATTCATAATTGATTTAAACACAATTCCGCGCTTTTCCCATCCTCCAATGTTGATAGCCTAATTTCTGTTGTGTCAGTCTGGGTCAAAATGTTACAATAGTATTAATAACGAGTAACCCTTCTAATAAAGGCAATTAAATCAAGGTTCGAAAACTCCCAAAAGTAACACTAACACTATTTCATCATCAGCATGTCATAGACTCGACGATATAATCAGATCTCAACAGATTTTACTCAAGTAATGTTCGGATTCTGAGATCATTTACTCAAGATATTTTCGGATCTTTATAATATTACTCGTCGATCACATCGGGTCCAATGTCTGATAACATCGGATCTTTTAGGACAAAGTTTATGTGAAGATTTTGCTGTTCAAAAGTGCTATTTTGACCTAATATTTTGACACTTAATATATTATACATATGACATACATTTACCGGCCCAAGTATGTCATCCAAGGGAATTGAAAGAAGTCCAATATTACCTTTATTGTCCATTTTCCTATTAAATGTAGTTAACCAAACATTTGATAGGCGGTATATGCGTGTCTTGCTCGGCGGTAGGTTGTATATACACGGGTACACTTTCCCCTCGTGTAATATGCTTTTAAGAAGCCACATATAAAATTCTTAAAAAATCGCCAATGCTGGCTATTTTTTAAAATGGCCGCTTACTTCTCAAAATGTCATAAGACAGTATGCAATCCTTACTAGATATAGTATTCACATATCAAATATGAACAAAATCACTCCAAAATTTTTGAGTCATAGTTAAAAATGTAATAAAAATGACAGCCATTTTTTAAAACGACCTCCTACTACGCGAAGTGTCATGAGACAGTGTGCAATTCCTTATATCCCTCCGAACTTCGTTCGATGGGATAATAAAGGCACATAATCAGCCATGAATTCTCTTGCAGCAAAGTCTAAATATACAATTTGTAACATATCAATGACATCAATCTGAATCTGAATCATTCTAACTTGCAATAGTGAAAAATTACAGTACAGTTCCTACCTTTTAGTTTGTTTACTGTTCAGGACTGAAGATTTTCAATGCAAAATGTTCCTTTTGGATATTTAATACAGAAAAGTTCCAACCAATTTGTACACTCAGTTATTGGATATCTTTGACACTTTCATTTAAAGCACGAAATTAGCCAATTTAAGAACAAGTTTATTAGTGTAATTCTTCACCTCTTCATATTGATACAAGAAACATGTACCCTGCTAAATCACCAAGATTGAATGACCAAACAAGCAATAAATGATATTATTAAATCAATCCTATTACATTTTAACCAATAAAGTGATTCATCACATTCAGAAATTGCAATGTTAAAATTTGTGTTTTTTAATGATTATATTTTTCACTGCTTGTAACTAAAAAGCTGAAAAACATATCTTAAAGTTAAAACCATTACTTCTGAATTTTGAATTTACCTTGTCTCCAAACAGTCCAATGTAAAGCCTGCAACTCAGTATACCAATGATTGTTTTATGAGGTGTGCTGGAGCTCGACTAGGGTCTAGTCAGAGCTTGTGTCAGGCTGGGCAGAGCTTAGACATGGTTGATATGTCGGATCACTGACAGTGGCTGGGTAAAACCAACCTTGTCTTTTGACCTGACACTGCTCGTGTCTGGGATTGGGGTGTTGTAATGTATATGGAACTAAAAGTTTTAAAGTTGATCAAAAGATGGCACTAGAGTAAACTAAACCAGACTCAAAACTGGAAAGTGCAATCAGAGAAGCCAATTATGATTTTGAAAAGAACAGTTAGTTCACAAAGAGAAGTCAAAGCATCAACATGTAAATATTATGTGAAGATATAAAATAAGAAATAAGAACATAACGTTGTTCAAATGAACCAAGAACCAAATAAGAGACTGAAATAAGCGACAACTATCAGACCTAGCGAGAGCATCAAAGGGGCCCCTCGTCATAACGTCCAGAACCCAAGATAGGCGTCGACAAGGTAGTATATAACAAGATAATAACAACATTACATGAATAAAGTTCTTTGTCTTGAGTTCACATCAAAGTCTCTAGCTCTTCATGGAATTTTCCTAACAAAATAGCAATTATATTACCTCGTCCTTAGTATTGCTTGTGTAGCGCTTGAAGCGTGGTTCTTGTCGTTTGCCGCCACCATGTAATGTTGTGTATTGTGGACACAAAGTTGGCAAAGGAAGAGTAACACTAAAACCAAGTGCTATAGAAGCTATACAGAAGTTTGAAAGACCAGAAACAAAGTCCTTACTCAAGACATACCTGGGAATGACAGGATACTATAGACGCTTTGTTGAAGATTATGCTACAAAGGCCTACCCTTTAACAGAACTGACAAGAAGACAGATTCCTAAGAAGATACCATGGGATGACAAAGCAGAACATTCATTCCAAATTCTGAAGAAAGAGTTGTGTGAACACCCTATCCTAAGAACACCAGACTTCAACTTGCAATTCATTGTAATGACAGATGCATCTGACTATGGTATAAGTGGAATCTTATGTCAAACATTTGATGATGGAGAACATCCTGTGATATACCTTAGCAGAAAGATGATGCCAAGAGAACGGAACTATGCTGTTATTGAAAAGGAATGCCTCGCAATGAAATGGGCCATTGAACAGCTGAGCTATTACCTGTTAGGAAGGGAATTTGTAGTTGTTACAGATCACAACCCTCTTGTTTGGTGGAAGAACATGAAAAACACTAACCCTAGACTCATGAGATGGTCTTTGTCACTGCAACAATACAGATTTACAGTGATACACAGGCTAGGTCGATACAACCAAAATGCAGATGCTTTATCACGATTATGAATTTATTAAAACAGACATTAGTGAGAATAAAAGAAGTAGACATGAGGAAGAGTATCATTCTATGCATTTAAAGACATTACACAATTGTAAAAAGTGCATAATTGAGGACATTTGAAGTTTGAAGAAGTGATCCTTAATAAGGGGAAGTTTTAATTTTTGGGAAAAGCAATCCCTGAGAATTAGTTTATTGGACAATTTTTAACTTTTTGGGGACAATCCATCCCTTAATGAAGAAAGTCATATCAGATGTGACTGTTTTATGGAAAAAGATAGAAAAAGACCAAAAACAGTCAAAAGAAAGGGGGAAGATGTAATGTATATGGAACTAAAAGTTTTAAAGTTGATCAAAAGATGGCACTAGAGTAAACTAAACCAGACTCAAAACTGGAAAGTGCAATCAGAGAAGCCAATTATGATTTTGAAAAGAACAGTTAGTTCACAAAGAGAAGTCAAAGCATCAACATGTAAATATTATGTGAAGATATAAAATAAGAAATAAGAACATAACGTTGTTCAAATGAACCAAGAACCAAATAAGAGACTGAAATAAGCGACAACTATCAGACCTAGCGAGAGCATCAAAGGGGCCCCTCGTCATAACGTCCAGAACCCAAGATAGGCGTCGACAAGGTAGTATATAACAAGATAATAACAACATTACAGGTGTCCACTGGGGAGGGTGATGGGAACACAGCAGCTCAGAACACCAATGATTTTTTTATGAGGTGTTCTGTAGCTTGACTGGGGTCTAGTCATAGCTCAGTACACCAATGATTGTTTTATGAGGTGTTCTGTAGCTTGACTGGGATCTAGTCATAGCTCAGTACACCAATGATTGTTTTATGAGGTGTTCTGTAGCTTGACTGGGATCTAGTCATAGCTCAGTACACCAATGATTGTTTTATGAGGTGTTCTGTAGCTTGACTGGGGTCTAGTCATAGCTCGTGTTCCCATGTCTGGGATTTGGGTGTCCATGGGAACATTTTGTCCATGGGGGAAGGTGATTTACAGGGAGGGTCAAATTGGGTAAAGAGGTAGTTTGGGAGAGTTGTCCAAGGAAGGATGTGACCTATATGAACAGCTCTCCAAAATTACTCCTGAAGCCAATGACCCAAACCCTGTAAGTCACCATCTTCCAATGGCAGGGAAAGGGGGAGAGGGACAGGGGGGGATGAGTCCCCCCATCTCCCTCCCCCTGTCTCCCTTTCTCTCAGGGAAAAGGGGAGGGGGATAGGGGGGAGGGGGATAGGGGGGGGGAGGGTGATAGGGGGGAGGGGAATAGGGGGGAGGGGGATAGGGGGGAGGGGGATAGGGGGGAGGGGGATAGGGGGGAGGGGATAAGGGGAGGGGATAGGGGGAGGGGATAGGGGAGAGGGGGGGGAAAGGGGGAGTGGGGGAGTGGGAGGGGGAGGGGGAAAAGGGGAGTGGGAGGGTAAAAAGGGGGAGTGGGGGGAGGGAAAAAGGGGGGAGGGAAAAAGGGGGGTGGGAGGGAAAAAGGGGGGTGGGGGAGGGAAAAAGGGGGATTGGGAGGGAAAAAGGGGGAGTGAGAGGGAAAAGGGGGAGTGGGAGGGAAAAGGGGGAGTGGGAGGGAAAAGGGGGAGTGGGAGGGAAAGGGGGAGAGTGAGAGGGAAAAAGGGGGAGTGGGAGGGAAAAGGGGGAGTGGAGGGAAAAAGGAGGAGTGGGAGGGAAAAAGGGGGAGTGGGAGGGAAAAAGGGGGAGTGGGAGGGAAAGGGGGAGAGTGAGAGGGAAAAAAGGGGGAGTGGGAGGGAAAACGGGGGAGTGGGAGGGAAAAAGGGGGAGTGAGAGGGAAAAAGGGGGAGTGGGAGGGAAAAGGGGGAGTGGTAGGGAAAAAGGGGGAGAGTGAGAGGGAAAAAGGGGGAGTGGGAGGGAAAAAGGAGGAGAGGTAGGGAAAAAGGGGGAGTGGGAGGGAAAAAGGGGAGTGGGAGGGAAAAAAGGGGGAGTGGGAGGGAAAAAGGGGGAGTGGGAGGGAAAAAGGGGGAGTGGGAGGGAAAAAGGGGGAGTGGGAGGGAAAAAGGGGGAGTGGGAGGGAAAAAGGGGGAGTGGGAGGGAAAGGGGAGAGTGAGAGGGAAAAAGGGGGAGTGGGAAGGAAAAAGGGGGAGTGGGAAGGAAAAAGGGGGAGTGGGAGGGAAAAAGGGGGAGTGAGAGGGAAAAAGGGGGAGTGGGAGGGAAAGGGGGGAGTGAGAGGGGATAGGGGGAGTGAGAGGTGGGAGTGGAAAAGGGGAAAGGGGGAGTGAAAGGGGGGAGTGGAAAGGGGGAGTGGAAAGGGGAGAGTGAAAGGGGAGAGTGAAAGGGGGAGTGGCAAGGGGGGACTGAAAGGGGGAGTGGAAAGGGGGGAGTGAAAGGGGGGAGTGGAAAGGGGGGAGTGAAAGGGGGAGGAGATGGGTAGGCCGCCTACTACCCAAAAGTGTCATTAGACAGTGGGCCATGCTTAAAGTAGTCACCTACCAAATATGAACAAAATCGCTCCACTCCTTTTCAAGTTACAGCAAAAATCGTAAAATATTTATATTTCTAGCTTAATCAATATCCTATATAACTTTTTTACATTCAAAACATATTGCTATTATTGTTTTATATGCAGTACTTAAATTACTGTAAAATTGGCACTAAAATGGCCGCCATTTTTAAATGAACGGCCATTTTGAAAATTGGATTTTTGAGCAGAACTTTTACCTACATTTGGTATATGTGTACAAAGTATGAACAAAATCGGGCCAATGGTATTTGAGTTATTGCCCAGACAGACCGACAGACGGACGGATGTACAGACGGACTGAGGCATTCCCTATATCCCTCCAAACTTCGTTCGATGGGATAATTAGAAATACAATTAATTGAATATTATGATATCTGCAAAATAGATTCTTTTAACAAAATGTTCAGCTTATTATGGGACAGATATTCTGCTTGAAAGATGTTCTGATGTTTCACCCTTAATGTTTGGATGTTGGTTGTACATACCTTGTTTGAGCCTGTGCTAGTGTGTTGATGACTACAGATTTGCCACCACCTGTAGGTCCAACAATCATTGTAGTGTGCCTGGTTAACATGGTCTCATACATCTGGACAACTTTGTCAGCCTGCAAGAAATATAACAGTTTATGAACAACAACTTAATACAATGCTAGCTGCAGGGAAAATTCAATAGCCATATGTGCTCTTAGGATTAATGGCTTAAAGTTCAGAGCAAATGCATGCCTATCAAACAATAAATATAATCTATGAAGAAAAAGAAAAGAAATCAAATGGCTTTTAATGAGTAAATAAAAATGTGGAAAATCTATTTTCATCATGTTATTTTAGAACTGAGAGACACTCTGTTCATAGCATAATTTCTTCTCTTTAACCTACTGCAATTCCACTCTTCACCCAGGGGCTGTGATATTTCATTTTTGTAAACTCTCTTTTACAAACTTCTTGCAACCTTACCTGTATGTCAAGCAGTATATAGTTGTTATCTGACAGGACACCCTCTACAGCATCATTGAAGTTAGGGTAGCGTACCCTGGGGCAGTCAAGCCCTGGGAATAAGTCCTGGATCAGACCCAGGAAGAGGGGCACATCCTCAAATACAAACTTAGGAAGGTTCATGTCTCTCAAGGCTCTCATCAGGACAACATCCTACAACATCAAGTCATTATTTAAACATTCAGGCCCGTAGCCAGGATTTCCCAAGGGGGGTTCACTTTTTGACAATTTTGGTCCAAAAATGGCCAAAATCACTTAAAAAGTGCTCAGCATGGTGTAAACTGCATGATTCTGAAAGAATTTTTGGCCAGGGGGGGGGGGGTTTGCCTGAACCCATTGAACTCCCCCTTGCTACGGGCCTGATATTTTTATTGCATACACATTACATTCTTTACAATTGCTTTACTAAATAGAATACTGAAATATTTTGTCAAAGACTTGTTAAATAAAGGCATATGACATTGTAATAACTAATGACCAATACTCTCGAGGAGTACAGTGAAACACTTTAAATCTGTGGCACATACTTTTTACGAAAATTCCATTTGTGACATATCTGCGAAACCTTGAATTCGAGTATGCATACATGCATGTAGGACATGTATGATGCTCCCCGTGAAAAAGGCAAAAAAATAGTACTTGATTAAGACTTAATTTAGTATGACATTGTATGCTAAACTAACCTCTGCAAGGTCGGGAGAACCTCTCTTCAGTTCTCCTGCCATGACAAGCACAGATTTCAATGCACGTAGACCAAAGTCATAATGATATTGCTTGGAGAGCTGTTCCTTGGCCAGCTTGTACAACACTGTCATCTTCTTGGCTAGAACCTAAAAGATATAAAGTTGCAAACATTGTACATGTATATTCTCCAGCCATGACCAGCACAGATTTCAATGCACGAAGACCAAAGTCATAATGATATTGCTTGGAGAGCTGTTCCTTGGCCAGCTTGTACAACACTGTCATCTTCTTGGCTAGAACCTATAACATGAAGTTGCAAACTTTGTTAAAAGGTAACAAATTTCGATATTTCAATTTACTAGACTATAATTCTTTTACATCAATGCTATTGCATCATACAAGCTAATTAATTTGAACATGCAAAACCCTTTTTGGCTCAAGTTCTAGCTAGAATAGTTGTTTATTTGTTGAAAGTTCATTTTCAGTATTATAAACATACTGTTTATAATGTGTTTTGTTTTATTTATTTTCTGTTATTGCCCTTTATCTTTTCTCATTTCAAAGATTCTCTTACCTTTGCCATAAGGAAACCTTCAGAGAACAACATTATTTCACAGATCTGTTGCAAGTCAGGCACGATTACAACTACAGGGCGGAACAGCGCCTTAACGGATTCTGGGAGTTCAGTTCTTCCAGCATACCCAGGGTTCATAGTGATAAATACACCCACTCTGTTGTCCATACCAATCTCTTGGCCTTCAAACTGAAATATGCATGGAGGAAAAAATTAACACAATTTCAGCACGTGAGTTAATGGGAGACAATAAAATTGTCCAAAAAAAGGCCAAAAAATGTTAACATTTTGAGATGTTCGGATTAGTGAGGTCTTCAGATATTGAGTTACTGTACACCAGATGTGAGCAGGTGTAATTTTAATTTTTTTACCATTTAATATCCAAAGTTTGTCAAAGTGATATAATATCTACATACAAAGTTTCATTAAAAAGTGGTTTCAGAAAATCAACTTTGAAATTGTGAATATCTGAACTTGATAATGTTTGATCAATTTTTGATGTTTTTTGTATATAATGTTGCCAATAGAAGTTAATTGATTCTCTTACGTTAGTCATATAAATCCGACCATCGTATGCTTTATTTGTCATTATTTTTTGATAATTTGGATATTTATTTTTTGTTATTTTCTTGCATACTAGGGTCGTACACACTTCCCGGTTGTAAATTGAGGGAAATGCTTTCCTGGCCTGTTTAGGCAACCAAAATCACACAAATTATGTATTAGAATATGCTCTTCATCGATAATGTATTTAATCCTACCTTACACACGTCAAACGCTTGATAATTGAAGAAGTATAAGAATTTTTCTGGAAAATTTTTTTTTCCCCATGTGTAGATGCATTCTGGGTAATGATTGTGTAAAAGTAAAACTCTAGGTGAAGCGAAAAACGAAATTACAATAAATAACAGCAGCCATATTGAGATCGAGATTTCAACTCGAAAGTTTATCATCGTCTTATGACAATTGAATCGCCTTCTCAGACACCAAGGAGGGTGAAGAAACCGAAAACAGATATGTTGGTAATAAATAATTACGATTTCGTTTTGGTTGCATGGTTTCACATTTAGACAGTATTCAGTGACCTTGAGTGACCTTCAGAACCATATTGGAAATTGGTTCAAACATATACGAAAATGATTACATTTCTTCAATTATCAAGTACTTCCTGTGTTTAAGGTAAGAGTTAATACATTCTAGTTGAAGCATTGGATCCATTATCTTATCTGTGTAACTTTTGTTGAGCATAGAGGGCAGAAAAGCATTTACCGCAATATACAGGGCTTAATATCCTCGACGCAAATGTTGAAAACAAAAATAAAAAACAAATATCCAAATCGTCAAAAAGAAACGTGAAACAACAACATTAAGTCGAGTTCACTTGACTATCTTACGTGAAATCTCTTCAGGTTCATTATTAAAGCATTCTGCATCGTCTTCAGCTGGGTCGAGATGACACTGAGCACAGAGACATCTATCCTGTTAAACTCATCAAAGCACCCCCAAGCTCCACACTGGCAGAGACCAGACAATATTTTACCCACTGCCTTGTAATCCATACCTATGATACAGACATGCATAAATAAAGTTAGTAATGTGGTCAGGTTAAACAAACTGAATATTTCTGTCACTCTCAAACTGTGTGTGACAAACACTCTCATCTCTACAGTTATGTGAAAGCTATTAGGCTGAAAAGTTATGTGAAAAGGCTGAAAATGACACTTTTTAACAAATGATATGGAGTTTGGAAGGCATTCGATACAGAAAACACAAGTTTTAGTGTGCTCTAGATTTTCAAAAAATTGTTGCACAAATAAAGATTTAAATAAAAAAAAATTAAAGTAAATAGTTCATGACTAAAATGTATAAGCACTTCTGTTTTCTGTTCTAGATAAATTGTCATAGAATACTTTATCGTAAAATCTAGTGTATATACCTTCTCCACAGTTGGTTACTACACAGAGTAAACCTAGAGCCTTGGCCAGATCTTTGGTGGTTTCTGTCTTGCCTGTACCAGCAGGCCCAGCTGGGGCCCCTCCTAGCTGCATAGACAGGGCCTAAAATAGATGGTGGAACAATACAAGATAGGGCCTATGCTAATAGATGGTGGAACAATACAAGATAGGGCCTATGCTAATAGATGGTGGAACAATACAAGATAGGGCCTATGCTAATAGATGGTGGAACAATACAAGATAGGGCCTATGCTAATAGATGGTGGAACAATACAAGATAGGGCCTATGCTAATAGATGGTGGAACAATACAAGATAGGGCCTATGCTAATAGATGGTGGAACAATACAAGATAGGGCCTATGCTAATAGATGGTGGAACAATACAAGATAGGGCCTAAAATAGATGGTGGAACAATACAAGATAGGGCCTAAAATAGATGGTGGGACAATACAATATAGGGCCTAAAATAGATGGTGGGACAAAGTAAGACAGGGCTTGCAAATTCATGGCACAATTAAGTAAGACAAATTTTTCAAAATGGCCGCCTACAACCCAAAATGTCATTAGACATTCGGCCATGCTTAAAGTATTCACATACCAAATATGAACAAAATTGCTCAACTACTTTTTTTTGTGTTACAGTAAAAAATGTTAAATAACACACGTAAAAATGGCGGCCATTTTGAAAAATGGCCGCCTACTACCAAAAATGTCATTAGACATTGTGTCATGCTTAAAGTATTCACATACCAAATATGAACAAAATCGCTCCACTATTTTTCAAGTTACAGCAAAAATCGTAAAAAGACGTGCAAAGGCAGCCATTTTTCAAGATGGCTGCCATGCATTTCTTCTGTATTTACATTTCTAGCTTAATCAATGTTCTATATAACTTTTTTACATTTAAAACATATTGTTATTACAGTTTTATATGCAGTACCTAAATAACTGTAAAATTGGTACTAAAATGGCCGCCATTTTTAAATGAGCCGCCATTTTGAAAATCCGTTTTCGAGCAGAACTTCTAAACCCATTGGGTATATGTATATAAAATATGAACAAAATCGGGCAAATGGTATTTGAGTTATTGCCCGGACGGACGGACGGTACGTATGGACGGACGTACGTACGGTACATATGGACGGACGGAGGCGTTCCCTATATCCCTCCGAACTTCGTTCGATGGGATAATTAAATCCTGTCTGTAAAGGGAAGAATTGAACCTTCCATTATCTGTAAGAGTCAGACTTGATCCTTCCATTAAGCTCATGTACTCATTATATTCACACCCATATCCAAAAGGCAAAATATCACATACCTGTGTCAAAGTAAGGTAGATCCTGTCTGTAAGAGGTGTAATGACTAGCCTTCCATTGAGCCCCATGTACTCATACCCATACCCAAATGTTCCAGTACATTGTCTCACTATCAACTCATCTGGTTCCTTATCCCAGTAAAACCTCAGCTGACTCTCCCATTCAAACTCCTTAGCATCCATAATACTGAAATACAATGAGATCTTGAAATACTTTTGAGATTTTTAAAGACATTGAACCATATGTATCAATCAAAATTTAGGAAATACAGGCAGAATATTTTCTGCATGTTAATTATTGAACAACTTTTCTCAACTTTAAAGAAAAAAGAACCCTCTCAACTCTGTGAATAAATCTTCACATCAAAAGCACATCGTGGTAAGCCACACCCTCTCCATCTCTATCCTTCTGGATAGGCCGTATCTGCGATGCAACAGAGAGAGATGCTATGAGTATCAGAATGTCAAAAGCATACAAAAAAGAAAACTTCTCTGATAGGTAAAATGTTTAATAGAAACCTACCTGTCTCTAACAAAGCCATCAATGATGTCCCTGGCATGTACATCTATGATCAACACACTGTTGAACTTGGCACGATCATTCTTTGATAAAGGACTCCTCACCTGAAATATAACATCAGAATTATATTGGAGATTCTTGCTTTGCTGATTGGTCAAAATACATCACATGACCAAACATTTGATTAAAAACAACTTCCAAATTATTTCAAAAATTATGAATTTAAAAACATTTTCAAACAATTATGAAGAAGATAAGAAATTATTCTTGAGAGTTATTTACTGAATAAACAATCAGATAATAAATGCATATTAGAACAATCTAGAAGTCATCACATGTAAAATGATGCTCCTAATATTGTATTATTGAGAACAAGGCATATAAATATGCAAAATGCCATTTGTTACAGACACCGAACGTCAAACACCAACCACTGACCACCATGCACAAAAAAGTTGGAGACAAAACAAAAAAATCAACTGGCTGCTTACCTGCACTACAAGGTCATCTATCTGTTTATGAAGTTTCTTGGCATAATCTTTGAGAGCTGTCTTGTTTCCTTTCTTCACTTTTCTGAAGACATCCTCCACCTCCCAAGTCCACCAGACCTGATTGGCTGCTAGACATATCATACCTTGGTACTGCAGCATCCAGTCAACCCTAGAAACAAGAACCAGTATATGTATCATCATTTTGGTTTCTATAGCAACCATAAAATTTTCAGTATTTTTAGATGTACTTTTAAATTAACGAAACAGAAATGAGAATTAGCAAAAAAAATCATGAACCAGTGTATATCATCATCTTGGTTACCATATCAACCATTAAACTTTAAGTTGTGGATTTATTTTAATGAAACCTTGGAAAGGAATTGGGAAATAAGGTAGGGGCATATACTATACCTATTAAAATATAAACAAGATTGTTATCTATTAAGATAGCCATGACATTTTTAAAAAACCCTATTATATTCCACATAATCAATTATATTTACGCAATCTACCTCGACTCCACATTTTTGAATTATAAATGAAGTAGCCCTACATACTCAAACCCACCTTGTTACTCCATTAGCACAATATGTGAAGATTCCCTCCTTTGTTATAAGCCTATTAGATTTCCTCATCTCATCTAAGATCTCTGTCATCCAGTCCTCGACACGACCCTCTGCAGTAATATTAGTACGGAATTCCATGGTTTCTCCTTCACTTGAGACCATAGCAGTCGCTAGAGTCTCGTTGTTGTTGCCTTTTTGGAATTTCAGAGAAGCTATATTGTCGTACATCTGGAATATAGGCAATAAAGAGTTAATGTGTTAAATGAATTAACTTCAGGCATTGAAGGATGGTACATGTACTAAATCTAAGGGCATTGAAAGGCCCATATTCTAAATCTTAGGCATTGAAAGTCACATATTCTAAATCTTAGCCATTGAAAGGCGCATGTATTAAATCTTAGACATTGAAGAGTTAATGCATAATGAATTAAATCTTAGGCATTCAAAGACCAATGTAAAATCCAAGGCATTGTATTTCATTTTAAATTGAATCTTAAGGATTGAAAGAGTTAATGTATCAATAGTAATATAGGTGTCTGCACTCTGCATAGGTATGGTAGTCAATGTGATATCTAACTTCAACACAACAAATCTAGTCATGGAAGTGTTAAAACATTGAGATTGAATGGAACTGCTTGCACAAATTAAAAATAACAAAGAAATAAAATATAAATCTGAGTAATATCATAGCAACTTAAAATTCACACCAGGACCTACCTTAATCATATGTTCTTGCACACACTCAGGGTCACTACTTCCCAGAATACTCAGCAACTCATCATCAGAGATAAAGAAGAATCTTGGGAAGGCATTTCTTTTAGAGTCTAAGTAGTCATTGAGTGACTTTTGGCACTTTTCTAAACCAAGAGATAAGTTCTCTAGGTCTGAGAGTCTATTTTGTACATGACATGCGTGTTTGATATTGGGGTTTTTGTGTGTGTCTGTCATAATCTGCAAAAAAAGAAACATCGAAATATTAGCAGATATATGCCGTATGAGATAAGTTTTCTAGGTCTGAGAGTCTGTTTTGTCAATCAATGTTATCAATAGAGTTTAGGAAATATACAACAATGATGTTTTAAGATCTAATCATGGAATTCATAGCTGTTTTTTTCACACCATATGGCTTCTATTCTAACAGCATTGAATAGTATTCTTTCAGTGATTATTAAAAACAATTATACAAAATGTTCAAAAACCATAAACAGTCACAACGTAAAACACCTTTCTTCATAATTAAACAACTGTACTCCTGGACTTACCTTCATAATCATATCTATCATCATATCTTCATAACAACTGTTCTTCAGAACTTACCTTTTTAAAAGTCTTGTCTATGAGGTCAAACCTCTTGGCTTCTTCAGGCAGCTGTGACCTAATATCCCCACCAATGAATATACCCTCTAAGTACATCCACTTCCTTTGGACTACCATCCACACCTGAAATTCACATTGCACAATGACCATTACAGAATAAATCATATTTCAAATGAGATATGACATGCCACATAACATTGAGGAGTTTTTGCTCTAGAGAGGAGTGCCATTTTTTTGACACCCTGTAGTGTAAATAATCACATGTTAAAATAGCCATTGTTATCATTCATCCAGACCCACTAGCCATGGCAAAAATGAAAATTAACCAGGGCAAATGAAGTTTCACTGGTCTTTCCTATAATCTTGACCTCTAAAGATCAATTATCATTCAAAGCCTTAATCCCAAAATCATCCAAAAATAACAAAAAATTATTATAACAGTACATTTACTTACATCTAAGACTTCACTGATGAGAGACAATGACTTTTCCCAGTTCTGTACACTAGTCATGAATGGACCAATAAACCTTGAAGCAGACATGCTCTGTAGATTCATAGCATTGTCATCCAGAGTCTGTAGGACTTCATCCACACTACCCAAGATGTAGCCTCGATTTGATGTTCCCTTTGTGTAGTTCCCAACTGAAAACTTGATGCTGTCCCAGGTCTCCTGCACTTCTTTTACACCCTGAAATAACAAGATAATCCAATTTAGAACCATCAAGGTATGATTGCAAAAATGTTAAATAAAACAATAAAATACTAAAATTATTGTATGAGGTCAGTATCCATATTTACATGTACTCATTCGGCTCCCATCAGTCAAATGCGGTGAAGACCGAGCGTAATAAGATGGTCAGTATCCGGGTGTAAGGATTTCAGAACTATTTATAAAAATTGAGTTTCGGACCAATTGTCCGTAATTGAAGTGGGAATAAAGATGATACAGTTTAAAACTAACTTGAACAATCAAATGCAAATATCTTTGAACGTATTCCTTTAGATATGACAAAATGAGATCTAAAAAATTTTAGTATAAGGCTTAGTATGATTTCCTGATGGTTCATGGTAAATTGGCCCCTTTCGTCTTAATTTGGATAATTAACACACATGACATTTTGTATGTCCACATTGACATCAGCCTACCTTTTCTATGCTCAACTCTTTGGTAGCTGCTGTGACAATGTCTCCTATAGTTTCTTGGAATCTGTGTAGCTCCATAGCGAATACATTCTGTAGAGTGAAAGTCTCTGGGTTCATGTCAAATGATTGGCCAGTCTTCTTCATCAAGTCCTTCCAATGTCTGAAAATGAAGCAGTTGAAAGAATAGATATGTGCAAAATAGATATTGGTTAAAAAGTTGGTAAAAGTCAATGTTTTTATGGACTCTATACTGAAAATTGACTCAAGCACTTTCCACTGAGAATTTTAAGAGAAAAGTAGAGCTGTCATATATGGCAGCACAAAAAAATGACAATTTAGCAGTCAAAGTGCAATAAACATTGTATACCCATGTCCCATTGTCTATACAGTACATACCTGTCTCTAAGAGCTTCATGTTTAAGATCAACAAACAATGGCAATGAATCTCTGAACTCCTTTAACTTTTCCTCTACCATTTTCCCAACACGCATATTTTTCACATCCCTAGGAAGTTTACGTAAGGACTTTAAGAATGTCTCTATTCCCTCTTGTAGCTGTTGAATATTCAAGTTGGCCCATAGAGTCTCAGCCCATGTCTCTCGTGCTTTCTAAAATTGAAACATGTTTAAGATCAACAGAATCTTTAAGTTAGTCCATGGCTTCTCACACCATATTTCCCACCCTTCAAACACATTTAGAATCAGCTCAAATTTTTTACCAAGGATACAATACTGTTTGATTTTGAGAATGAAGAATCCATGTCGACAATTTTTTTTAAAAATCATATTCCTGTCGTGGACAGCAATTTTGGAATATGGTATGTTTTCTAGTCATTGGTATCAATATTTATCTCATCAGAAATGTTTTTCTACCTTTTGTTCCTCATAGAGGTCATATATTTGTTCCAATCCTTTCATCTCTTTTTGAACCTTCAGTAGTTCTGGATACATGGTGATTGGAAGGTCAAATAATTTCTCAGCATTCGCCAGTTCATTTCTGTCAGCCTCATACTTGCTGAGTTCATCTTGGAATTTTTTCATCAGCTGAACACCTAAAAAAAAAAAGAAACAGAGTGATGAATGTTGCCCTTTTATCAAAAATTCAAAATGGTAGGCAAATTTACACAGCATGCCTAAAACCTCATCAGATCTAATGGCACTAGTCACATCAACCCACACACCTGTCCATATAGCATAAAACAACACCGATATAGCACTTTGAAAAAGTGAGATAAAAAGTATGAATTTAAACTTGGTCCAAGAACAAAATTGAGTGCCTGTTTATAACGAAAGAAGTTCAATGAAAACTGTATTTTTCTTGAATATTCCATTTTTAAAAAGTATCTTTATAAAGTACATGTATGTAATTAGAAATTCAGCAAGGCTAAGTCTCTATACCTTTATCTAAGTCTTTCCCTACAGCACCAGGTCCCTCCATGTGGAACCTCTCACCAAATACCTCAAGAGACTTGGCATACTCCTTGATCTGTTGCTGGGTGATCTACAAAAGAAAACATTAAATTGTATTAACAGGATTATTTTCAGGGTAAACAGGGTACCCCAAAAATTGTACCGGAGACAAACATAGAATTACCTTGTGAGTGATGAAGGAATGATCTTGGAATTTGGTCATCATTCATTGACAGCAAAATGTCATATGGCTTTTGCCCATGCAAAATCTTATAGTTCATGAAATATGTTTCTAAATTGGAAGCTTTTATTTTAAAAGGAGTTCATTTTTGCAACATATATTGCATAAGATGATAGTACTGAAACAAATATTCATTTTCAGAGTGAGCTGGAGGAACTAGTCCTCATAGATTACATACCTCAGTAAACTTGGTCTTTACAACAACAAGGCGAGCATCTACATTCTTAGATTCAAGTACTAGGTCCTCCCAGATGTAAGGCAGTTTCTCACAGATCTCTTTTTCCTCATCTGTCACCTGCAAGAATACAATAACAGTTTATCGTTCATTTTTCAAGAGGATGTATAGCCAAAAAGTATTTGGAGAAAATGTGTCATGTTTGTCACGAAGGAGACCACATGAATGTTATAATATGGATATAACTTGCATGCGATAACATTAAATCATAAAAAATCAAAGTCTGTATATTTTACCTCAATGTCATACATATTGAGCAACCTGTAACTTTCCCATATCTTACCTCAATGTCATATATACCGAGCACCCTGTATCTTACCTGTAAAGTTTGCATATCTTACCTCAATGTCATATATACTGAGCACCCTGTATCTTTACTGTAAAGTTTGCATATCTTACCTTAATGTCATATATACCGAGCACCCTGTATCTTTCCTGTAAAGTTTGCATATCTTACCTCAATGTCATATATACTGAGCACCCTGTATCTTTACTGTAAAGTTTGCATATCTCACCTCAATGTCATATATACTGAGCACTCTGTATCTTTCCTGTAAAGTTCGCATATCTTACCTCAATGTCATATATACTGAGCACCCTGTATCTTTCTTGTAAAGTTCGCATATCTTACCTCAATGTCATATATACTGAGCACCCTGTATCTTTCTTGTAAAGTTCGCATATCTTACCTCAATGTCATATATACTGAGCACCCTGTATCTTTCCTGTACATCTCTTATCCTCAGTTCAGACTCAAGGGATATATTCTTAATGTCTGTAATTGTCTGCAGTACAAACTTCAAGTCTTCTAAAGTGTTGGGAGTCTCTGCCAGATCGTCTCCTTTGTCCTAGAAATGTAAATAAAAATAAATGTAAATATCTATCCATATCAATTTTCAACTTAAACGAATTATTTTATTCTGTTTATACTGAATTAAAGCATTTTTGAGTACATTTCTGTCAATAAAAAATTAACTGTCAAACATTAACTGGCTTATCATAAATAAACTAGCTTAACTATTATTATTTACCATTCCAAGAGCATGTCCTTTACTCTATAATAACAGAAATATTATTAAAGATTGACTATTAAATTCAACACATGATTCATTCTTGACATTCTTAGGAATTAAAGGTCTAATTAGAGTTTAGGTACAGGCATGATTCCCATCATAAAAAGATGAAAATTGCCAATGTTTCTGAGGTGCAGTCTTTCATCATAAACTTAACTGGAGAAAGCTTCTTGAAAATTTCACCACCTAAGATCCCTGCTTCTCCCAAGTTATTCTTATCAAAGTTTACTGTTGTTTTGAAAATTGTAATTCAAAATATTCTCATTAGAATGGTACCCTGAGTAAAAAAATCCTTACATCAAATTCATCACGTAGACTATAAAGTTGTGTCTTGGCAGAATCTCTTAGTGTTGTACCATAAGTTTCAATCCATTGTTTAGCATGTTCTTTCACAGCGCTGGCCAATGGAGCCATGTGAAGTCTGATACACTCCTGGTCTTTCACCAAGGGCAAGTTCTCCACATCATCGATGGTCTTGAAGTAATATTGGAAACGATCGTCGAAGGAGACAACACTTGGATCCTTGGCAAACCATTTCTCTACTGACACAGACTGAAATGATGAAATAACATTAAGTAAGCCAAAAGGTGGTACTCAATTCATTCCAGCCAATAAGATAATATCTATGCTACAGCTAAGTAGAAACTGATTTTTTATCTTTCAAGGTCGATCTAGTTATCAGCCTCTACAGAGCTACTACCAAAAATGGATAATCAGTAATTGAGTAAAAGTTCTATTTTTCATTAGAATTGGGTGAAATGTAAATGTTAAAAGTTTTAACATAAAGCAATATATTGTTGGTTCACATTTAAAGCATCAATAAGAAAGCTGAATCTAATTGTTTAATTCTTGATTTAAGATAGGGGGGGGGGGCAGGGGGGTAGCTAGCTAGACTAAGCTTATTGCTAACTTTCAAAAAACGTTCAATAATTGAGTTTACAAACATTTCTGCCTGCAAAACATGAATCTAGCAAATATACCCCGATAGCTTGATTCAAATAACGAAGATAAAATTATGGTCATGACTCCTTGCTTAAAATTGAATTGAAAAGGAAATGCACCTTGTCCACTTTCCATATGCCTCTATATTTCTTCCACCTTGTGAGATACCTAGTGAGGCCTGTTAGAGTGTTTTTCATGCTGTTTTGTATACTCTGTACAAGCTCTATGATTTCAGGGCTTGCTGAAATGTCACTGAAGAAGCTGAACACGTATGGCTCA
This sequence comes from Owenia fusiformis, assembly GCA_903813345.2. Taxonomy (NCBI): domain Eukaryota; kingdom Metazoa; phylum Annelida; class Polychaeta; order Sabellida; family Oweniidae; genus Owenia; species Owenia fusiformis. The sequence continues at coordinate 24,501,746 of CAIIXF020000012.1, forward strand.
TCTTCTCCTTCTATTTTCTGTGGAGGTGTCTCCAAACATGTGCCATGCATCCAACGAATAAAGTTCTTTGTTCTGTAATCAAAAAGGCAATTGTTAGAGTGAACAAAACACTCCCTCTTACTCCCTCTGACTTGTGTCTTATGGAAAGGTACTTTTAAGTGGTAGGTATTTTTATTTGAATTTGTTATGGCATAACTTATGTGGAGCAAGTGATTTCTTGCACATATTCCTTGTCATTACCATACTCATATTATTAAAACTATAAGTTTGATTTGAATTATTCTTGAATTTTTACTAAAGTTGCTCTGATCTTTTACAATGTTTATCCTATTTTCACAAATTATGTTTCAAAATGTGTGTAATTAGTCTCTTTAGTACATTTGCCAAATTGAGCACCAGGAGACCATTAACAGAAACTTTGTAATGCTAGGAAATTCTTCTCTTACTATGACAGCATTACATCCATGGTTACAACTATCTGTTTAGGAATTCTAAACTTAACAAAGTTTCAGTTAATGACCCGAGGATAGTAAAATGACACAAGTTATTGTAAAATGATTTTGTATCCAAGAATAGATGAATAAAGCAATTAGAAAACCTAATGTGGACATACCCCTCAACGCAGTCTCTCACACACTGTAGAGTTAGCTTGTAGACCTCATTGGCCGCAGGGTGGAGCACAACATCAGGGGCAGCAAGTAGAGTCTCAACTTGGAAAAGAGGAGATTCACTTACCACTGCAGCATTGAAGCCCTTCAGATTGTTGGTTACCAGCTACAAAGAAAGTAAAACATATTTATTACTGGAACTTTGCCATTTGTTTTTGCCATATTTAAGAAGGAATGTTGCACAGGATTAAGCAACATTATGGTCTATCGGTGAGGAAATTTGATAACTACAAATTAGCCATGGTTCAGAATTAAACAAAACTGCACTTGAGCCAGAGGAAACTACAATCATAATTTACATTTTTATCCATTGATATTCATAACAGTAAAAGTACTAATTTGTAAAATTCACTTTTATGAAAGCAAAAACTAAATAATTTTTCATACCTTGCTTAGAGATCCATATATTTTTCTTTCCCAATGTCCATAATATTGGGCAAGTTTAGGAGACTTTCCTGTATTTGTATGGACCACCAATCCCTCCATCTTGGTCAATAAGGGCCCTATAGCTCGATATTTCCTCGCAAGGGTCTCGTAGTCTTTGAAACGCTCCCTCTCTATATACTCAAAGAATTCCTGTGAACAAAAAGTGAGAAATTACAACAGTGGGCATGTTTATGTGACCAATATAAGTTTAATGCATTCATCATTGGCATTTAAAGTTGCTCAAATCAAACACCTTCATATTGCTCCTGTCACTAAAATCAATCAGTTCATCATTTAGATTGGCAGAGTGAGATGGTTGTGCACATGGTTGTGAACAATGTTATTTAATCAACACATGGATGCTTATGTATTGTACATGTAGTCATAGAGAAAATGGGAAAAATTGAGATGTGAAGAATACACACTGTTTCGAGATCAACAGAACCTTGAAGCTCGGTTGCATTATATTAAATGTTAATGACCCCTCTTTACACCTGGCTACATGACCAAAGCAGTGCTTTTTTCAAAAGAAATGCATTGTAACATATTTTCAATGAATACCATTGATATATGCACTGATGATGCACTTAATCAATGTTAGACAATTACAAGAAAAACTAGACTTTGGAAATTGAACGAAGTTCAATTTCAGACTCCAGATTTAGACCTTTTTTAGCCGAGTCATCCAGAATAAGCCGAGTCATCCAGAAAAAGATGGATGGATAAAATAGGAAGGTAGGATAGGATAGAATAGGAAGGAACGATAGGATAGAATAAGAAAGAAGGATAGGATAGAACAGAATAGTTAGAAAGGATATGATAAGAGAGGATAGGAAGGATAGGAAGGAAAAGATACAAAGGAAGGATAGATAGGAAGGATAGGATAGGATAGGATAAGATCAGATAGGAAGGATGGATGACTTTTTCAATATTTCCTTCTCTACTCTTGACTTTCTATCAGGATACCATCAGATCGATTTTCCGAAATTTCAAAACGCCATAACTTCCGAACCAAAAGTCGGATCGAAATTTGATTTAAAGATTCGGATTCCTGACAAAATTCTACTCTTAATTCATAACTCATACGTTAAATTTGGCGAATTTTAGTTTGCAGATTCTGATTTCTGAGACAATTCTACTCTTAATTCATAACTCATATGTTAAATTTGGAGAACTTTTTATTTTGACCTACTTTCCGGACACCATATCTCAAAAGTGGGTCAAAATACTCTCTGACGGCAAAAGGCTAACACTATTAGCACACTCTTGGCTACATGTATACACAATTTCAAAGAATATAATTAAAGTGTAGTGTCAGAATCGCAAAAATAAGGAAAACCTTTGGATTTGACCTAGATTTTGACCTAGGTATTTTGGTGTCAAAATTTTGAAGCTAGATGGCTTTTGAGGTCCCCTTCTTTTAAAAGCTTTCATTAAATTAAGCTGAACTCAGTCTATATTTCGTATTTCTCACTTCAAAAAATCTTTTTTCCCGTTGACTTAAAGTGTGCGCCCAACCTGGCTACGTATATAACAGAGTTTATACTGGCGGATTAGACTAGTTCATTTTTTACATGTGTGTAAAAGCTTTCTCTTATTTGCGTTTTTTCGTTTAGTACGGTTTTGTTATAATTGCCGAGGTCATATAACCGGGATAAAAAAATGATCATCGTTGACTGCGCACACACAAAACATTTACGTCGAGTGAACAGTGTTATTAAAAACAACAAGCTTTAGAATACAAAGCCCGGTAGTGTGATAATAAGCTGTACACTACCACTGCTGCATGTACATATTAGGGCTCGTAAAGAGTGGATAGGAAGGTTGTGTTTGTCACTTTTAAATTTTAAATTTCAAAATTGCCATTTAAATGTCATAATTTCTTGGTTTCATTCGTTTAGCCGATCAAAACATTGTAAAACAATAAATCGTCTGTTACGTATAATCAATTTTGTTCAGTTTTGATTAGTTGTCAGAATGAAGTTACGTTCATCTGAATCCATGTTTCAAATCAAAAATCATATTTTCTTCACTTCAAAATACTTCAGTGAGATGAATGCTCGGAATTGTCGTTTGCAATAACTTATTGTCGTATTCGTTCTTTTATCTACTCGACAGAAGCATTTAGTCGTACATTTGATGCCAGGTCACCTTCTCGCGTACCTCTTGGGGAGCCCCACATTTGTGTCTGTACTCATGGAAGTAAATTCCCCGGTGTAGCCGAGAGCCACAAACTTTCAACAGGTTCGAAATGGCAAATTTCTCTCATATGTACTCATATTTTATTAATTATCACCTACAAAGTATTGCTAATAACTATATGTAATTTCAATAAGGAAACTTATCTGGCTACATGTAAATTCAATATCAACACTAGATGTTCACTCAACACGTCTTGGCTTACCTTGTGATGACAAACCCTGGGTTTTCGCTATTTATAGTTTATCAACACCTGGACGCATGCGCATTTTATAGTTTATCAGGCACTTTAACATGGGCACCAAATTTAGCGATTTTTGAGCTTTCAAAACGCCATAACTTCCGAACCGGAAGTCTGACCTAAATCTGGTTTGCAGATTCGGATTCCTGAGATCATTTTGCACTTATTTGATAACTCGCATGTTGAATTTGGAGAACTTTTTGTTCTGATCTACTTTCCGGACGCCATATCTCAAAATCGGTAACAGTAATCAAAAATCTGATGGCACACTTATGAAAGGGCTGTCTCTAAGCTACATGATGAAAAAAAGACAAAGTTGTTTCGATAAATAACGACGAAGATAATAGACGGAAGGTTGAAAATGTAAGATTTGACCTAGTTCTTGACCTTTGACCTAGATAAAAAATTGACCCAATTTCCGAGAAACTAGATACTGGACCTAAATTGACCATATACAGGTCTTGACTCAATGTCTTCTGACTACTGAGAAAACGTGTAGAGAATAATAATAAAGAAGAAGAAGAAGAATACTGACAAAAGCTATAGACTCCAGATTTACATCTGGAGTCTAATAAATAAATAAAAACAAAATGTTCACAGTACACATATTTTACTGTATAGTTCCCCATACCTTGCAGCCTGGTAGACAATCTGGTGCCTTTAATGGGGCCCTCTTGAAGAGACTAGCTCCCTCTATCATCTTCAACCTCTGCTCTATATCCTTGGCATTCTTCTGGATCTGGTTCACTAGAGACTCAAACTTTCCAATTGCCTGTAATATATAACAAGTATGTTTTTTGAATCTTTTTAAAATGAGGTCCTCCCCAAAAATTCCAGAATGAAAAACAAATGCACCCAGATATCTTTTTCATAGAATTAGTTTGGCTGGAGCTAGTAGTCTGATTGAATGTAAAATCAAATTCAAAATGAGGTATTAATGTGCAAAATGTCACCACCTGCCATTAGAAACAGATCCCAATCACCAAACTCCATCCACAAAAAGACCACTTTTAGTTGTGACATAATAAAAGCGTTGAATTTGTTAACTACAAACAATGTATCACAGGTGAATATATGAGTGAGGAGTTTAACTTACCGCATTACATTTCCCTATGAAATCGTTTATACCCAGTGAATTCCAATTGAGACGTTTCGAACCAGGACGTATAACACGTCGTAAATCTTTCATATGTTCCTCAAGTAGCGCCATCTCTGCGTTATCTAAGGAGGCCAGGACACCATGGTAACGAGCTAGCATCTGACGTAAACCATCTACATACTTGATGTACTTTTCTTCCTGTAGTGCTACATTCCTGGCAAGTTCTGGGACAGAATTTCCAATCTGTTCCATGTATCTGAATATAGGAATTGAATGGGTTAATATTCATTGGATACAAAAAAACAAGGCATTAACATGCAAAATGTCAGCGCCTGCCATTCGTTACAGATGCCAAACACCAACCACCACACATCAACCACTAAACACGAACCACCAAATGCCATTCACAAAAAATAACAATATGCCACCAATTCTGGTTCTCATTTCAAAACTGACATCCTTGACTACATTCAAGAAATGATTTGTGATCCAACCATGTTGTTTTCTGTTCCTTTACAAGTTTAAAATCTATATTTCAATGTTGAATCACATTTATCGTTGTATCAAACCTTCACTGAACGATTGGGCATTGGACAGAAAAACATATACCTTTATGAATATTGAATACCGCACAATAGTAATGAACGCTGTTGTCAGTTCATGGATTAAATATATATAACCATAGTAACATTATAAAGTGCTGATCTAGTTCTTACCTAGTTTCTGCTATTATTTCTGCCAGTTGGGGGTCAAAGTCCACCAAGTATTTCACCTCAGCCTGGGTCCCTAGAAAATTATGCATAAAATATTACATTTTTATTCACTCCCTTGAATCATCAAAACTTAAAATTTGCATATTCAGAATAACAAAATGCATAAGACATTCAGTGACACCTTTCTAATTGTATAAACACTAGATACACATGCAAGGAAAATTATGTATGGATGTAGCATAATTCTAGTGATATGATCAAGAAGACAATTCACCTTAGAATTGAATACAAATACCTGATTATGAGTAGAAAATTGTTGATTATGAGTTGAAAATTGTTGATAATGAGTTAAAAATTGTTGATATAAATTACAAACTGAAGCAAAATCTAGTGAAATGAACAAAGCTTATAAAACACTGGTACTCTAGCAACACTCTTTTAAGCAACATTGTTGAGCAATTCTCTATAAAGCAGTGCAATTTGAATTTTTTCTCACATCTTAACTTGTTTTTTTAGTAGGCTAAAGCACAATGACAATAAATGACATACTTCATTTGAAAGAGAGGTTTCCTGACACGTTACTATGGGAACAAATACTTTTGAAATCCATACCAGGTTTCAACTGATGGTATGCAAAACAATGGTATGTTGAGGTATTACTCAACACTGCATGTATTCTATACAAACTTATGTATGACTTGTCTTTAACACATCCTTTAACGCACACTGTGCAGTATCATGGCTGTAGCAAGGGGCCCTAGCTACCATGTTACTCTGATAAAAGAGTATCATACAGAGAAGCCTGGTTTCATCCTATGACTCAATTACAGAGGTACCCCAAATATTTCTCATCTTAAATTTTGCTCATGTTTTAGCTGTCACAATTTCAAAGAAACAATCACAAATATTGCAATTATATAAAATATTTGGGAACACCCTGTAAATGTTAATATTTCACTCTAAGCAACACACACAGTAACACAACACTTATACAGGGTGTCCAAAATGATATGTTGCATAATTTTAGACGCGCTGTATAATTTTTACTTAATACCTATTTCATCATGATCTGTTAAAAAAACAATACAAAATATTACGACACAACAAAACATACACATGGTGCTACGGTCTATCAAACTCTACTCTACAAATGTGTTATCGATTACTCATTTTCAAAAATACATGCAATATGTATGTACAATATGAAAGGTTCACAAATGACAATAAAGAAAGTCAATCAAAACATCAATGTTAAAAGATCAACACAAATTTTCTGACATAACATATGTCAAACATTTACACATTACATATGTCCTAACAAAAGAAGAAATGACACATTAGCGCAAATGACACATTAATGCAAATGACACATTAGTGCAAATACATTTAACATGCATTCATAAATCAAACCAAAAAACACTTTCACATCACATGTTGTTATTGTTAACACAATGACATCAAATGTTTTCATTTAACAAACTGATATCACATATTGACACCAAATATATTAATATCACATGTTGACATCATACCCACACACACGTGACACCTACCACCAGTTAGGCTGGAGACCTTATCCACATCTTCGACTACCACGGCTACTGTACCTGCTGGCAGCATTGTGAAATACGAGGAAAGTATTTATAAACACTATCTATACTACTGTTTTATAAACTGGGGTGCATTTCTCTGGTATTCTAAGCTAGGAACATTTATTTGTCTATTGTTGCAGTCAGGATCATCATAAAGTCATAAATAGATCAAGTGTCTTTTACATTTATGAATCTAAGAACGCTTAAAGAGATGCACCCTCAAATATCAATCTTCAGTTAATTCAACTCAAGGTTAAGAAATCAACATAATAATATTCTCCTGAGTTTATTTTTTAAAAAGTCATTTGTGACATCAGTAAGGAAAATACAAATCAATGCATACATTAATAAAATTATTGAAAAAGGAACACAAACAAAATGGTGACATACCATCATCAGGTCCAGTGGGGCCACCTATTGGGAGTAAATCCTGCCCCTCACTGTATATCTTCTCAGATGGTTTGATAAGTAGGTTCCTCTTCAAGAGCCCTGGCAACACTTGTTCTGTATGCTCTCTCCAGTGTTCATACTTGATGTCTTCGTAAACCTTCATCTGCTTGGCAACACTTAGATAGTGTGCCCTAGCCTGTAATATTACAAAGGAGGGGATAATTTAAAATTGTTAATAGAGAGTGAACTGAATGAATTGTATACTTCCACTTGATAATGTATCATTAAGTAGGCAAATTGCCATCTTAAATGAATACAAAAACACCGTCATCTGATGATATCAAAAGGCAATAACCCATTTCGAGTGAGACTGGATAAATTGTTCATATTCAATGCTAACTATGATTTCAAGTCAACTTTGAAACTTCATTGCAGAGGAATGCTAAAAATGGATGACTAAAAATACAAAACTAATGGATTCAAATAAATTCTTCAAAACTTACGGCTTTCCCTTGTTCACTGGACATCATTTCCTCCATAGACTGGAAGCGTATGATTGTGTGCTTGATCCTGTGGAACAGTGACTTCTCCCAGTTGATACTTCCTGCCGCTGGGGGTTGATTCTTATGTATTGGAGGCTCTTCCCTGAACTCTTTGAACAGTTGGTCCATTACATCAACCTACAGTGGAAACATATTAATATACAAAATATAAATACAGTAAAACTTATCTAATCAAACTAATCAGAACACCTCTCAATGTGAACACTTTTACACTGTCCAAAATTTGTTATTCTAAATAAAATTGAAGCATGTATCAAAAAAATTGAAAAGTGAATAAAAATTGTAAAATTGTTCATCCTAAATACTACTAAGATTATCGCATAATTCTGTATAATTCTAGATAAATAAATAAATCTGTTGTCATTTTGTCTACTCAACTGCTGTTATGTAAACAGTCACTCAACAGTCACATCAAGTTTAAAAATAAACATCTGAACACACCTCTTTCTCATACTGTGTGAGAATGTCATTGAATTTCTTCATCAGTTGAGAGTTGATCGCCTCCCTTGATCTAATGTGTTTGAACTTCAGCAGCATGTCAAAGGCCCCTTCTGCAGACCTGCAAGGCAAAACATGTGTTTCATTATAATAAGAGTTCATAATGTATATTCAAAGTCACTCTCTAAAGAGGAAGTAAAGAAAGTATATTCCATCTTATTGTAAATAAGAACATTTATTATCTTATGCGAGGATTTCATTTTTGGCCATACGTCATGCGAGGGGGTGGAGCTTAAATGCTACATCTGTTCTGGTAGCAGAAGTCTTTAGTTAAAATTATTTTCCTGCTACTGCAAGCAGTACATTTACATGGACTCTAATTTTGATTGTGCAAACTGCATACGTTTATATCATTTTTATTACATTAGTAATATAGGAGATACAATATACATGTATATAGGAGAGTACCATAAAAAAGAGAAAAATTGAAGATACGTTGGAGGCGGCTATTGACTGAGAAATAGACGTGGTGAGTGTATTCCGTCATTTTGCACGCCATTTTAATTAAAGTTAGACAACCATGAGCAAATTGTCTGTTTTGTTATTTGGACATTCCCTCATATATTGGCTTGATCAATATCAAGGGAAATTTCTGAAAAACTTAGGATTATATTCAAACCAATTTGACATTGCATATTGTGGTATCCGAGGCGGTACTTTTGAGTGGACACCTAAATCTCGTTCACGGTTTCAAAAGAAGACATTGGTGGCATACCTATGTGAACAAATGACACTGGTAAATCCACAGGTGGTATACTTGCAGTTAGGCGGCAATGACTTAGATAACTACAATTTTGATATTCAAAAAATATTTACGGCCATAAAAAGTGTTGCCCAATTTATTGTGGAAGGCTACGATAATATCCGCATTGTATGCATTGGACACGTGTTTAAACGATTGCAGCCGAAGGTTGGGTTTGATGACTTTGAGAAAGCTCGTTTAATTCTGAATGCAAAATTGTCCGACCTGCAAGGTTTTCATGGAAAAATTCTGGTATGTCCGAATAACGGCTTTATGAACAATACTTATGGAAAATATGAAGCAAAAGGAATCCACCTTACTAATTTAGGCAATAATTGTTTTGCTCATAATATTAGGAGGGAACTGATTGCAATTCGTAATAGTGAGTATAATTTAAAATTGTTTTACATTTGCTCATGGTTCTATATGTATATGTAAAACTACATGTTTACATTCGTATAGTTACTTTCACGGTTTATAATTGTCATTATTTTGTGCCAGATGTACAGTAACGTTGAGAACAATGATTCCTTGGTGACTGTTAGATTCTGCTTTGAAGATTCACTGCTATGTACTGGAAGTGCCCTGTGCTAAATTAGCTGCTGATGGCATATATGTTTCAAGCATGTATCAAGTTGGGACAGAGCTTTAATTGTTATTATTTTCCAGGGTTGGACTGTCCCTGAATAGCATGTCTCATGCCGTACGTGTGTGCGCACACTGGGTATAATATTTATAATAGCATGTTGGGACTGGACTGAATAGCCCAGGATGTGACAGTACCATCATTATAACCCAGGGTTGGACTGTCCCTGAATAGCATGTTTTTGTTGTTTGTGTGTAGACACTATATAATTATGAAATCTTTATTGTAACATGTTGGGACAGGACTGAATAGCCCGGGTTTTTTGATCATGAGGAATGTGATCTATTTATATGGTATATATGCTGTAATGTGTTCTTCCCTGAATAGCTTGATTAGCATGCTCTGATAATCACGGCTGTATTATATTAATTAATTGTTTATGTCACTGACATGTTTGCAGCCAGTGCAATTCAGTTGTACTTGCCAGTACAAGTGCCGTGATTTCATGTTTGGAACAATGCTGTTTCTTATCAATTAGCAGGAGACCACTGTAGATCCTAGGTCTCACGGCCTGTTGACCTGTTTTCTATTTATGATCTTGTTTGTAGCTTGATGGGATGCAAGTAATGGGTGATTTATTCGCTCTGTTACAGCAGTTACCTTAATTGTTTTTAAGGTCAAGATGCATTTTTTCAGATCCAGAATTCAGTCTTTTATTTACGTCAATTTCATATTTTGTTTATGTAATGTAATTTGCAAATACTTTCGTGGTGCATTGTGTTTTCCAGGCATATATAGGCGGCCACGACCATGCCCAAATCAAAGCCAGCAAAAAGGTCATTACCCCTAATAATTCGCGGGTTCTTCTTTTCGCGGATGGAGAGCATCCCGCGAATATAGCGAAAATATACACATCGCAAAATTAAAGACGTCACTAGTATAGACTGAACTTGTCTCCAGTCTTTGTTGCACCTTTAAGTTTGAAATACCAAGTAGCTTACCTCAACGTTTTGAAAGACTCATCAATGAATGTCTTTGCCTCCCCTTCAATGGACTGAACCTCTCTGTTGAACCAATCCATGACACTTTTCCATGAACTGATGTGGCGGATCACAAATGGATCAAATGCTACTTCTTCTATTGGTTTCACAAGGAGATCTACCCGCTTCAAGACATCTTCTATACGTTTAGGGTCACCTGTGACAGCCTTGAGTTCTGGCCCAAATATGTTGTAGAATTCTTCCAGTACCTGAAGTGACAAGAAAGAGAAATGAATATGAAGGATTCAAAGTTCAAAAAAACAGTTGGGATTTTGAGGGAAACAGTTTATATGAGATCAAGAGGGCATAAATTGGAATATGGGCATAAAATTATGGAACACACTTTGCACTGGCCAAAAACTATGGAACTCAGTTTGTTGTAGCCAAAAGATGTTCCTCGAGACAGATGTAAAGAGGGTTCATTCAAACATGTAAACCAATTTAGTTCTTTTGAAAACTGTTTCAATCAGACAGGTTTTACTCAGAGCTGTACTTTGTATTTTCAAATTGTTACATTAGTTAAGTACCTGAGCAACATTGTAGAGATCTGCACAAATAGATGCCATGTAGTCAGTACGCTCAAACAACTTCTTTCTGTCAAACTCCCATCTTGAGTCTCGACCTGATGCCTCGATCTTTGCACGGACCTAGAATATTACGACATAATTAGTATTTCTGACATTAGTTGAATTAATTAATTAATTAGTGAATTAATTAACATGGAAAATTATTGGAAAATAACATGGAAACTGAGACAAGTAGTTTTGGTGTAAAAACCACCAGAGAAAAATCTAATGTTGCCTGTTTCTTCTGAAATTCCTGAGGCAGTCTTTTAGGACATATTGAGAAACTCTGACTTGCTGACAGAAATGGACACCGCCTCAAGCCACATTTGTTTTTTTAAAACAATTTTCATTTTATCATATCAATTTAATAAATTGCATACATGTGTATTTGACATTTACCTCAAAGTAGGAGTCTTTCCAAAGTTCCAACATTTTCCTGGCTTCTGATGTTTTTCGTTTTACTTGTTCAACATTGTTATCTCTGAAACAGAAATGATTTAGCATATTAATTCTAGATTAGTGGATGATTCTCATGAAAAAAGGGGCTACACCAGGAGATAATTTGAGTCCTCTTTTAATTGCTTATGTGTACCAATCTACTAGTATGAGAAAACATCCTGGGATATGAGGACTACTTTTTGATCGAATTCTTACAAAAATGAAACTGTGTACGCTGGAACTGGAATTTGGTATTACAAGTAAATATGTCTAATCTAAATGACACTGGGACAGGCAAAAAGTGTCCAAGATTTCTTAATATGTGAATCATTGGGAGATTACTAAATCGAAAACAAGTAAAAAGTGTTCACATTCAGTTCAGAAGAAGTGAGTAGCTCCAACAATTCTTTCATATCCTATCGTATTCGGGGATTCTTCATTATATGGCGTCCAATCAAATTGCAGGATGTGATCATGTGAACAATCATGAGCATACTGTTTGAATGTTTTGGTTTTACAATATAACATTATTTTCAAGAGGAGACTTTACCTGTATAGGGTCCTAATGTTTATAACTCTTGCTACTCTCTCAGCCAGCTCCCATGCTATCCTTTCCATCAAAGGTACCATACGTTCATCTCTGTTATAATGCCGGGAAATAATCCACACCATTCTTAGAGCATTCATCATTGAACCAATTGTCTCTATGACAGAATAAAATGTAGCTCCATGCGTTATATTCTTAAAATGTCTCTCGAGAGTTGAGAGGAATCGTACATTGTCTTTAGCCTCGGTATGCCATTTATTCAAATCAGATCTAAGGTATTCTATTGCATTGTCTATCGTTGCATATATTTGAAGCATTTGATGCACTTTGGGGATTTTAAGCTGCTCTACTAGGGCACTGAGGGAGGCATTACGCTCTCTCCAATAGTCAATCTCAGCTAAAGGGCCATTTCCCTGCGGCTGCTTCTTAGTGAGAACCTCAAGGGCTGCACTGACTTGTCGCTCCCATGTAGAACAAACCTCACATATTTTATCTTTCAACTCGGTGTCATTAAGGTTTTCATTAATGTCATCATATAGTTGAATTTCAGGGATTTCAAGCCTGACTTCACCCTCGATTTGTTGAATTGTTCTATTAATACTGCTGGCAAACTTTTGCATGTTTATGAGGAATTCGTCTCTGAGGAGAGAGTTGGCCTTTGATTCCTGAATATTCACTGGAGCTTCCTCTGCTTCTTCTTCTGCTCCTGGATACATAAACGGATTTAGATAAGATGTTTCAATCATATGAGATAAAAAAGAATGGAAACATGAAGGGATTTAGATCAAATGTTTCAATCATATGAGATAAAAAATGGATACATAAAGGGATTTAGATAAGATGTTTCAATCATATGAGATAAAAAAAATGGAAACATGAAGGGATTTAGATAAAATGTTTCAATCATATGAGATAAAAAATGGATACATAAAGGGATTTAGATAAGATGTTTCAATCATATGAGATAAAAAAAATGGAAACATGAAGGGATTTAGATAAGATGTTTCAATCACATGAGATAAAAAAATGGATACATGAAGGGATTTAGATAAGATGTTTCAATCATATGAGATAAAAAAAATGGATACATGAAGGGATTTAGATAAGATGTTTCAATCATATGAGATAAAAAATGGGTCTGGATACATGATCTATATGAACAATATAATTGTTCTTCTAAATAATTTGAACTACCTGGAATAACTCTAGGCAATTCGTAGGAGATGACATGAGTATTCATATGAAGGATAATAAAAACTATGCAAAAAGTGAATGGGTCTGGATTAAGATGTTTCGGATGTTTCCAAAAAATAAATGAGATAAAACATGGAGTGGATCCATGGGTGCTTCAATAAAAATATTTGATTACATTTATATGGCTCTGGCTCAAATGTTTAATTAAATATACTGGTATGGGAAAAGATATCTAGATCCATTTTAATTCCCATCATGATTGATTTAACAAAGGTATATTTAATTTGTGTTTTGTTTAAACTAAAATTTCTCAATATATCTTCAAAACAGCCATGGGAAAAGATCTGGTGTATATTTTATCCACTTGGTAAACACATATAATACCGATCCTTTGGCTACTTTATTTGATATGAACTTCTTACCCTGTTGTGAGACAACTGATACTTGGGTTGTCTCTCGACTGACTTGGGCACTGTCAGTGGGGTTTGGAGATCCACTGCTAGTTTCTGCCTCTCCATTCTTGTTCTGGTGGTAGGACAGCAAGGGCATGAATACCTGGAAGTTTCAAGATACCCAAATTTTCAAATACGAGGGGTGATCCAAAAGTATTGGACGTCCTGCTCTATTTTTGTTGGTTTTTGATAAAATACTTTAAGCAAGGGCATGAATACCTGGAAGTTTCAAGATACCCAAATTTTCAAATATAAGAGTGGATGTTTTTCAATGTGTTCCTGAGGACAAGACTGTCCAAATACACTACAATGGACAAATAATACTCTCTGGAAATCTTCTTGGAACATTACATGTACTTCAAAATGACTAGGAGTTAGAAAGTATGTATGTCAGAATTTAATAATTGAATTAATAATTGGATTAATGAAATTATAAGAGCTTTATAAAGGTAAGAGTGACAACAGTAATTGACAATAGCTTGGAATATAAACCAAAATTTAAACATTTCATAAAAACAGTGTGGATACCACGCTCTTGTAGTATCCTGACCTTCCATGAACCTAATGACCTGTACTAATTATATAACCGTCTGGGTCTAACACTGGACAGCATGCTGTAAGCTCACTTCTCAGTAGAGACCAAAGAATACAGTCACAATGTAAATCACAATCTTGTGTGTTTGTTTATCTGTATATTATACCCACAAAATAAGACTACTACAGCTCTCATACCTGAGTGATAACCTGCTCTAGCATGACAAGGGAGTGACCATTAAGTATCCCCACTTCTATAAGTTCAGGCAATTCCCTGCAGGCTTCTTCAACAGTATTTGGCAAAGGTACCATCCCTGGTGAGTTTCTGAGAAAGTAAACGCAGTCACTTTCTGCTGTCTGTTCTGGCAGCTGACCAAAACACATGTATAGGTATGTGCGCTGGATCTTTTGAATGATGATTTTCTGAAATAGAACAAAATATTTAAAGTTAATTTGAGTGTCATAAAGAGAATATAGGCTTCAAGAGGCCTAGTTTATGTGGCCGACCAGATGTGGAGGGTCTTTAACAATATATAGAGGTTATTTAATGGGAGGTTTTTGATACAGGGTATATGTGAGGGAAATACTATATATCTACCTGAGGGACCGTAGGGATATATGTATCACCCGCTCACTTCAGATATAGATTATATTCCTGAATGTTATTTACCTATAACACTACTAAGTATGGGATAAATATATATATATACTAGCTTGAATGCATGCAAAAAAGCAGATTTTTCTAGTAAGCCTGCTCTAGTTTTTTTGCAGTCATTTTAACAAGTTGGCATTAACTCAAAACCTACTGTAAGAGGTGCCCTTGGTTCTTCATTTTCTGGCTCTACAGCCTCTTCTGGTTCAGGCTTAGGAGTCTCAGGTTTCTCTTCTTTAACTTCTTCCTCTTCCTTCTTATCATCATCTTTACCCTTGTCACCCTTCTTCTTCTTTTTCTTTCCTACAAGTTAAGAACATGCAATAAGAATTTGAACAATTTACAATTTGCTAAGCAGCAAACTTAGCTACACATTCTTTAAAGCAATGGCAGGGTTGTGAGCCATTAAAACCTTCACCAAGGGATTTCCCCAGATGTTTGGATCTTGTTTTTGGTGCTAATAAAATGAAGTCCATCTAAACCTTACATTAAGGAGTTTGCTAAAGAAAGATAAATATGTGCACAGCTGTATATGATGATCTTTATTTGGAGCAATCAACAAACAAAAGCATTAAAGTATAAATAATGGAATTTGAAAAATCGCCTTTTTGCAAAATGGTAATGTAACAAATGTGTCTTCTATAAGTCCCTACCTTTCTTGCCCTTTTTATCAGCATCATCTCCCCCCTCAGCTCCAACTGCTGGTGAAGGTGCCTGTGGCTCTTCTATAGGTTCTGGTGTTGGTTCAGGCTCATCTTCAACATCTGCCGATATGTCAGGTATCTCAGGCTCTGAAATGATTACATGTATGAGCTGAAACAACATTCCTGTTACCACTTCTAATTTATTGTATGGGTAGCCTACTCATAATCAAATGAGTGGTACTGTACATGGTTTTGTCACACTCGTTCCTTTCTTCAATACCAATTATAGGATAATAGTCAGTGACCATTAACCTCTAGTAGAAAGTTATAAGATGACCTGTGCAATTTTAAAAGGTTTTGGTGCTGGGAATGCACATTGATTCGACATTGAGTGCTAGGCCAAGGCCTAGGGTAGGGGTTTGTGTAAAAAACTGGGTAACCGGGTAACTGGGTACCCGGTCGACTGGGTACCTAACGTTCCTAGCAGGGTTACCAACTTTCAAAGTTCCACATTTTCCCCGATATATAGTAGCGAATTGACTTGACAGACTTAGCCTACCGAGTGCACTGCTGTTCGATATTTTTACCCTATACGAGACAGAGCACTTTTTAAAATAACCGATCCAGCAAACAGACACGTCCATGTCACGTTGCTCATAAGCAGCATATAAGTTCCTAGAAGACGTTGCGCATTTTCGTTCTTTATACATCGAGGCGACATAAACATGAGACATCTATTGATGGTATAAAAAGTATGTAAAGTGTCTGTAAAGTTCGTTAGAGGTGTGGAAAACATAACAAACAGAAACGTTTGATTTTTTACTACATTGGACCATATGTGACGTAACTCAAACGTTAAAATTCAACATTGTCAAAACAGGCTTTTAATATCAAAATATTACGTATTATTAACGTTAAAATTTAACGTTGTCGAAACGTTTTTTCGATTTGAAATAACCTCAAAACGTGACGTCAATAATGGCGTTCATGGACCGTATTGATCTGACGTTATTTAAATATTCAGCAAAACGTCGATGGATGGTTGAATTTCAACATAGTGGAAATGGCTTCAAAATATTTGTGAGTTAAGGAAATGTTACAAAGACGTCAATATGTTCTCACTAAATCGGTTCATTACCGACGTTATTTTAACGTTAAAAGTTAATGTTGTCAAAACGTTCTTACGATATGAAATAACCTCAAAACGTGACGTCGAAAATAACATACATATATCGTTCAGATCCAACGTTATAAATAAAAAAAATTCCTAACCCTGCTAGGAACGTTAAGTACCCGGTCACCCGTTTTTTTACACAAACCCCTAGGGTAGGCCTATATAGATCTAACCAAACCCGTCTGGCCCAGTTATCTACTCTCGATGTCGTAGATCTGGTCTACGAGGTCAGGAGTAGATAACTGGGCCAAACTGCTTTGGTTGATATAGGCCTAGATCTAGGCTAGGCTTTCAATTCAATGAATTTGCATTTAGAAATGGGAAACAGAATGCACCACTGAATTTGAATTGACTTGCAAACTGACTTGCAATTTTTAATCCTCAACATCTTTGCTTACCACATTCTACTTCAACCTCTTCTTCTTCCTCCCTTGTCTCTTTATAAAACAGTAAAGCGGGGCAATTTTCATCGGGAGTTTCGTTTAAAAATTTGGCGATGTCCCGCTCTGCTTCGCCATCGTCGCGGTCAAGTAAATCATCGAAAACTTCTTGTTCTTTGATGTCCAGTGCCAGGAAAACTCGACCCTGTATCCATTCTATTCTTGGATCATCCATTTTACATTAATTTATCACAGATATGTTCATTATTTCACGAATATTGTAACATTTTTTAGTTTTCAACTTTTTCAAAGATTATGGCCTGTTCACTTCATTAGAACGCGCACTGACTTCTGAATGCGCAAAAGAAAATAATTCAAGCAGACATAATTACATTTGATTCAACAGAGATAGTGAGTTTTTTCACTCATCTTTGACCAAACATATATAATGAGAATACTTTTATGATGTTTCAAGTCTATTTGATATCATAAATACACATAGCGGATTAATATTTCTTTAATTGTGAAAAGGCTTGACGACAGGGTCTATTTTACCTCCATTTTAATCACCAGGCTAGGTCACATGACTGGTCACGTGATCCTCAAAATGGCGATGGAATAGAGATAAACAAAGACGTGTCATTTAAGGTCTCATGGAAGTTAACAGGAAGTGACAAAACAAAAAATGACAAAGCCATGCTGGATTTTGAAAAATTTTTGAACCAAGATAACAGAGTTCTGTTTGGACCTCCAGTCAGTTTAACTAGTCTAGTTCCACATATCATTACATGACCAGGAACACAGTTGAAATGGTCAGAATGACCATAAACATGATAGAATAACCTTTTCAGCCCTCTGAAAATGTGACTAAAAAATAGCTAAGAGTAGGTGCTCAGGAAAGGTCACTGAACAGAATCTTTTGACTTTTTCAGAAAATGTGCCCAATATATTGATCTAAATGATACAATTCAAAAAAATTTGATATCATTCTTAGAAAAAGAAAAAATTGAAAAAAACTGAATTGAAAATCGATCTATTTTCCTTTTTACTACAGCCATTATTGTTTCAGACAATTTTTTAAAATTTCAAAGATTGTGTCATTTAGAGCAATATATTGGACACATATTCTGAAAAAATCAAAAGATTCTGTTCATTGACCTTTCCTGAGCACCTACTTTTAGCTATTTTTCAGTCACATTTTCAGAGGGCTAAAAAGGTTATTTTATCATGTTTATGGTCATTCTGACCCTTTCAATTGTGTTCCTGGTCATGTAAATGATATTTGGAACTAGTTAAACTGACTGGAGGTCCAAACAGAACTCTGTTATCTTGGTTCAAAAAATTTTCAAAATCCAGCATGGCTTTGTCATTTTTTGTTTTGTCATTTCCTGTTAACTTCCATGAGACCTTAAACATCTACTATTATTCCAATAAATCATCTTCCTATTTATCTAACAGTGTGTGTCAACGAAAAGATATGTTACAGGAATATCAATGGCTTTTTTGGCCTGTTGTTGGAACTCTAATTTTGGCCGTTGCCATTGTGAAAGGCTTTGCAAAATCAATCAATGGTGAAAAGGAATCTGGAGATGAAATTGATGACACTCACACGCAATGCAAGTCAGAAGCCTGTGTACGGTGTAACACTTACAAAAATGTATTGGGCGTGGCATATAAACGACTGAAACATTACAACTCAAACCAACAAAGCGAATTGTTGCGAATCCACGAAGCAATTGCTGTGGATGCTGACCAGGAAAAAAAATTTGAAGTAAAATTACAATGCCCAAATGTTCTTTATATACCAGGACTTACAGCAAAACCCTGGTGGGAATGTACAAGGCAAGATATGGAAGTTATCATTCAAAACAACATCAAGGACATCCGTGATGAGTATATGAACGTTTCGACAAGTGATGATGGTTGGCTTTTGAACACAACTCCGACTGGATCATGGAACGTATTTCATTTAATGAACCAAGGATCCTTCATAGAGGCCAATTGTCAGAAGTGCCCTTTGACAACTCAAGTGATTAATTTGGTGGAAGATCTGATGGTTGGGAATGTATTTGGAAATGCCTGTTTCTCTGTTCTACACCCTGGTACCCACATAACTCCCCATTATGGCCCAACAAATGCTAGACTTAGGTTTCATATTCCAGTTGGTAAGTCATGTAAAATGGTTTGGAATGTATTTGGCAATGCCTGTTTCTCCGTTCTACACCCTGGTACCCACATAACTCCCCATTATGGCCCAACAAATGCTAGACTTAGGTGTCATATCCCAGTTGGTACATGTAAGTCATGTAAAATGGTTGGGAATGTATTTGGCAATGCCTGTTTCTCTGTTCTACACCCTGGTACTCACATAACTCCCCATTATGGCCCAACAAATGCTAGACTTAGGTGTCATATCCCAGTTGGTAAGTTATGTAAAAAGGGATTTTGCCATGAGACATGTTATTAATTTCTCACAAATTCAGTCATTCTATAGAAAATACTCTTTACTATGGCAAAACTAAACCATATACTCCCATGTGGCACTCAATAGTCTTCATTTTATACACACTATACAGTTTGATAATGCTGCACTCATAGAACAGAAATAAAGTAAATATAGCAAGCCATAATATGTCAATTAAAATAGAACACAATGTAGACCTTTATGTACATTTGATATTTTTATGTAATTTATTTTACTTCTATCTTCAGGAGAGTTTAGACCAAGTGGGTGTTATCTCACTGTAGCCAAGGACAAGAGAGAATGTTGGTTAGATGATGGATGTGTCTTCTTTGATGACAGTTTTCTCCATGAAGCTATACATGAAGGCATAGATTCAGAGCCCAGGGCAGTGTTGATCTTGGACTTATGGCACCCTGATATTAATAAAGCAGAGAGGGATGCTTTAAATTACATATTCAGTCCTAATGCCTGACCATTCATTTTTTCCAGTGGCAGACTAATAGTTTTTAAGAGGGGGGGGGGGGGTTCAGATGAGACATTTCGAACCTGATTATTTGAACACAGAGGTATAATTTTGGATTTTCTTTTAGTCTTAGACTTTTAGTCAAGCAATACTATTTTCTTACAAAAAGAAAAATCTTTTGGCCTTTGTTACAGACAGTTTTAGAAAAATACATATTACTGTGTAGGCCTAATGAATGCATCGTCGCTTTCCACTGGGTCTAGAGGTAGGAACAATCGAAACCTTGTGAATCAAGATGTAATGAATGAAGATTTCAAACTATTGGTCTTAAGCAAAGCAAATAATTCTGTATATGAGCCAGGCCACAGGAAAAGGGGTCTTATCACAGATTTTTTCAATATTCTTATTTTTTGTTTATCTTAAAAAAAAACAAAGAGACATTTCAAATTATGTTTTAACAATTTTTCCTTGCATATATAGACCAAAATGTCGGATTTGAATTTAGCACATTTCCCTCTTAATTTTGGGCACAATTTTGGCTCTGTAGAACAATTTTAATCTTTGTGATAAGACCGGTTTTCCTATGACCAGGCTCATATATACTTGGATTATTTCCCAAATGGCCTTTTAATAAATATGGTGGATGGCCTTTGTGTGATGTAGTATCATCTCCTTATACTAATACAGTAGGCTGTAACATTACTGCTGTTGTGTAAATGAATCTCATGACATTCATTAAAGATGTCACACTGAGTCAATTTGGCTGTTAGAACATTATTATGTTGGGTGCCACAAATTACCACACTGAGTCAATGCTTCCTGCCTATTAAGAGGTTTGAATCTCATTGAAATTCAGAGGCACGGAAGGATATTACAATTGATGTGTTTTGTTCAAATTTCAAATTATGAATTTGAAATATATTTATTATTATAAATTATCCAAGACCTGTTTTATCTGAAGAGGGCTTCAAATTTCAAATATATTATGAATTTCAAATATATTTATTATTATCAATTATTCAAGACCTGTGTTGTTTTATCTGAAGAGGGCTCCCCGAGGGGGGGGGGTGAGGTCCCATTTGTCAATTTTAAAATAAAAAATTCGTCATTTGAAGTAGCATCTGAGACTTACGCAGAAATGATGGTATCTGATGTTGTTACATGCAAGTCTTGCACCATAGCTCTTGATTAAGCTATCTGCTTCTTATGGGGGATGTTTGAGAGGGGTACAGGACATTAGCAAGATACATAAAAGCATTATTAATCAACATCTTGTACTTTAGCAGTTTACTTGTTGGACGGCACTCTGGCATCATGTGTATATATAGGTTGAAGCTGTCACTTTTCAATCTTATTAGACAATACTCAGATTTGGGTAAGTAGTTACCAGTTTCACCACCAGGTGGCTCATTTGGGTCAGATAGCATGGCAGGTAAAGAAGAAAGTTCCATTTAAGGTACATCTGGAAAGTAACATTTTGGTAAAAAATTGCTATACCTGCACATGTTATTTTCTGGTACGAAATAAAGTATGAAGGCATGTGTCAATTTCCTTGCTTTTTTCAGGAAAGTATCATTACATTGTCTTCTTTTAGAATATCTGGTAGGGGTTCAATGGGAACTCCAGGAAATTCTGATATTTCACACTTTCTATTTTTCCAAATTTTCTTTCAAAGTTTCCAGACAACACAGAAGCTTCCATTGAACTGTTTCCAGATATTCTAAAAGTAAACAGTGTAACGATACTTTCCTGAAAAAAGCAAGGAATTACACACATGACTTCATACTTAATTTTGTACCAGAAAATAACATGTGCAGGTATAGCAATTATTTACCAAAATGTTACTTTCCAGCTGAACCTTAACTAAATATTTATCAGTTGTATTGGTTCAATTTTTATATCACCCTTATGTATCTAGTCTAGTTATGCAAATTTAAATATGTCCAGTAAAAGAAAATATTATCTGTCCAATACAAGAAAAGATATTTCACTTTTGTGATTTTATAACATTGGGGCTATGGGGAATCTCCCCGAACTAGAAGTCACATTATCAAAAAGATAAAAGGATAGGTATCGATATGGTGAACTGAATTCAACAATGTTTTTCTCTTAAACCAATTATTGAACACATTCTGTAAAAACACTGTCCTTTCATTATGTTATGTTGACTGATTGGCAACAATGTAATGCAAAAATTATTTATATATATTTTATATAACTGTTTTTGTTAACATTTTTTCTTTTTTAGTGCAATTGTTTTTTTGTTCCTTTCTACCAATTACTCAGATGCGAGTAGGTAGTTACCAGTTTCGCCACCAGGTGGCTGACTCGGGGGAAATAACATGGCAGGGTATTACAAAATTCCCTTAAACTTGAATATTCATCAGTTTGAGTGGTTCACTATTCATATTACCCTTATGTATCTGATAGTTATACAGATTAAAATATGTCCAGTAAAAGAAAATATTATCTGCCCAACACAAGAAAAGATATTTCCATTTTTGTGATATTACAACATGGGGGCTATGGGGAATCTCCCCGACCTAGAAGTCACATTTTCAAAGAAAATTAAATTTTCAAAGTTGAGTAACTCTTTTCAAAACCATATTTCTAGATGTAATTTTACATGTAAATTCCAAATATGACATCAGTTTGACTGAATTTTGAATTTTTAATGACTTAAATCAAGATCATTTCTACTCGCATCTAGGATATTCTTGAGAATGAAATAAAATGTCTTTCCGAACAAAGAACAAAATAGCATATGCAACATTTTCCTAGACCTCTCAATATTATAGCTTGTTATACAAAGGAAATTTTGGTTGATTTTACAAAAAGTATACAAAAACTTAAAACAAAACCCCCCAAAATAGATAAAAATTAAGATAAACCTTTTATTTCATTAACAAGATACTTTTTTGAAATCAACCAAACTTTTTTGTTTGATTAACATGGGAATGACGATTTTCAAAATATAATAGGATTTATTAGTACTGATGCCCCTTTAGGGCCAAACGTACATCCAATATACAATTTTCAATAACAGTAAATTTAGCAATAAAGTAAAGAAAATAGGATTGCATTCTTCAAATTACATATAAAATGTTACTTTGATATAAGAATCCTGTCCCTACCAATCATTAGATAATTTATCATGTAAGCAGATTCTTTTAATATGATCCCCTCACTCGTCAATAGAAACATTGTCCTTTGGTGATCATTCATGTTTTTAAAATTACTTCACAGGTTTTCAAGTTTTTCAATATGGGATTTTCTGATATACTCCAATTATTTACATTTGAGTAAAAAGTGTGTTTCATCTTCTATAACCGAGTCCTTGCATATTTTACAAAATCGACTATTAAGATCAGTGATGGGTTTTGTGTATCGGCCTCTCTCTATCTCTAGATTGTGGGCGCTTATACGTAATCCAGTTAAATGTTTAGCGTTTGAAAGTGTCGTTTCTGAAAGGTAGTGTTCAAATCGGGTTTTCGTAAAACACCGACCGCCGACCACCGACCACCGACCAGTCACTCTCCACAGTTGGGTACATGTGGTCGGTGGTCGGCTGACGGTCTTTTACATAAAGATGAAAAAATGCAAAATTAGAAGTAAAACTAAAACTGGGAATCCAATGACTATAGTACCTTTACTAGGTCGTGATTTAAAAACGTATAATTATCATTTCAAATCACGATGAAAACGTTACATCGTCGTGGTGTGTAATGATGTCATATTTTTAAGTGATGTTTCAGTTGTTAGAAGACCAATTTCATCCTGGTTAGTCACTTTGGAAAAAACGCACGTAACATTGCATTAAGTTCATTCTTCATTCATATGAAACGCAATAACAAAAACACACAAACATCGTGAACTGGTAGAAACTACATTTGATAGACTATGACAAAAAAAGCTTTCTAATGGTGTACTGAAATGGTAAATCACTTTTAATCCCGATAAGAGAACGCATGTAACATTATATCGTGTTCAGTATTCAGTAGGCTATGACGATAACAAATCATTTTTGTTTCGAAATTGTTAAATTTCAGTAAAAATCCCGTAGAAACGATAGGTTGGTTAATGATAGGTTAGGACCTAAGGCAGGACAATTAATCGAGAGGAGACGGTCATGACCTATTTGTTTGCTTGCCATTCGTTGCAAGGTACAAAATCGGTAAAAAACGTTGCCTAGTCCAACGATTGACATCCAAAATCAAATTATTTATATTCTAAGGCTACAAATATGTTCGGTCTTTTACATGATATGGTCGGTCTTTTACACATTTTCTTCAAACCCTGTTTTGAGGCTACCAGTGGAAAACACCGACCGGTCGGTGGTCGGTGGGGTCGGTCTTTTCCGAAAACCCGTTCAAATCCAAAGTGCGATTTTAGTTGTTTAAATAATCTAAGTTTCCCCCCATTCCCACTTATCAGATTCTTCCAATATACTTGATATCTCTCTATTAATTTCTTTTTGACTTTAATAGCAAGCCTATTTGTGCTCTTCTCTATGTTTACCTTTATCTTCAAGATTTAATTCATCAGACATTTTTATTTTAATATGGCACAGTATAATTTTGAGTTGTTTGTGCCATGTAAATGTGTTATTTGTTGAATCAAATGACATTGTTTTACTCATAATTAGTGAATCGTTTAGTAAACTCCCATTTGAACTCGACTCTAAATGACCGAGGTATTTAATTTGTCTTTTTTTAATATCTACTACCAAAGGTATTCTTCCCAATTCTCCTCTTACTGCCATGTTTGTGGCTTTTCTATGACCGTAGAA
The DNA here is from genome assembly GCA_903813345.2 of Owenia fusiformis. Classification (NCBI taxonomy): domain Eukaryota; kingdom Metazoa; phylum Annelida; class Polychaeta; order Sabellida; family Oweniidae; genus Owenia; species Owenia fusiformis. The sequence goes on from CAIIXF020000012.1 coordinate 24,526,800, forward strand.
CATATTTTTGGAACCGAATATGATTGTTTTCAATTAAAGCACTTTCGTATTTTTGTTCAATATCTCGATTAGTTAGGCAATCACGCTTGGTATATATATCATTACACCATATTTCCGAACCGTATAAAGCGACGGGTTTGATAAGTTGATCATACAATTTCAATTTCAGTTGCTGGAATTACACCTGGCGTTTTATAAAAGCTTCTCCGGTTTTAACCAGGTTTAAGAATTAGGTGTAATCACGATTGCGGTTTTACAAAAGCGCTTTTCTAAAACTCCAAGAACCCTTGTCACTAGTAATAGTATAGTAGGAACAAGGGGTTCCCATGCACCCATAAGGTGTGAATAAGTTACATACATTTTTGTAATCCCTAGGATGTCTATTTAATGAATTCATTTGTTAACATTGCCAACTAATGTCCCATAGTACTTTTATGGCGGCATTCAGTTACCATGGTTACGCATCTTTAGACATCTTACCTTGGTATCTTAAATCATTTGTAGCTCTGTCATTATTTGGTCTATAGAAATGATATTGGTACCAAATTAAACCTTGTTAAATTTCCAATAAATTCCTGATATTCAATTATGCAAATTATCTAATTTGCATAAATTATGACGTCATCAATCTATTTTTGGTTCAGAATTTCCAACTATAGCAACGTATCTATTAGAACTGAGGCCGTATGGCAAAATTTCTGAAAGGTTTTGTCCTTTATTCTATTAGTAGAAGGTATAAGCAACATAAAAGTGAAAACAGATTCAAAATTGAATCAGTATTACGAAAGTTATGTAACTTTCGAGGCAGCTATCGTGAATATCATTATTTGACAATAATATACATACATAATATACATATCTTACCTTGGAGTCTTGAATCAATGTAGCTTCGCCATTATTTGGTCTATAGAGATGATATTGGTATCTGATTAAACCTTATTAAATTTACTATATGGTTACAATATTAAGTCATGCAAATTAGCTAATTTGCATTAATTGTGACGTCATCAATCCATTTTTTTGTTCAAAATATCGTAGTATAGCAACATATCTATTAGAACTGAGGCCGTATGACAGAATGTGTGCATAGTTTTGTCCCTTATTTGATGAGTGGAAGATATAAGCAACATTAAAGAGACAACGAATCTTCAAAATTGGATCAGAATTAACAAAATTATCCAGCTTTGGAGGCAACTACCGTGAACGTCATTGTTTGACAATTATAAAAAGAACATTAAATTAACAAAAAAAGTAACAACCATAGTTGTTTCAATCTTATTGAGTAAAAATGTGCATGTATTAAACTGAACTAATAAGTATGTGGAAAGGTTACATGCATTTTGACTATCATTCACAGGGGTCAAAACGGTTATCTCGACCATGTATATCAAAGATCCAATCTTATAATTTACCATGCACTTTGAATGATTCATATAAATTGTATACATGTAGTCTGGTTTTCATCATATTCTTGATTCTAAAAGCATCTGAAGTATATAGCATGATTAGAAGTGAAGATGATTCATCATATGGTTTATGTAATATTTCTAACATTTCAGATGCTATGGTAACATCACTTGATAATGAGGTTTTTACATTTCACGTTCTTAATGAGTTAAAAGGAAGTTATTCTCCCTTTGCTTTAGAGATAAATAGTCGCATGTTTAGAAAAATTATAACTTAATTAATTTAACCCCCCCCCCACCTGACAGCCCCCATATTTGAAGATTTTGGTGAAAGCAAAATACATTAATTATTAGGTTCCAGAAGCCCCCAGAAGCTATATGATGGCCCCCAGTAGCCCCAAGAATCTATACAGGGGCCCCAAGTGGCCCCCAGAAGCTATACTGTGCTCCCCAAAAGCTATATGTTGGCCCCCAGAAGCTGAATAGTGGCCCCCAGGAGCTATACGGTGGCTCCCAGAAGCTACAGGAAACCCTGTGGCCCGCAGGAGCTATACGGTGGCGCCCAGAAGCTATACAGGGGCCCCCAGTGGCCCAAAAAAGCTATACGGTGGCCCCCAGAAGCTACACGGGGGCCCCAGAAGGTATACTATGGCCCCCAGAAGCTATACAAGGGCCCCCAGAAACTATACTATGGTCTCCAGAAGCTATATGGTGGCCCCCAGTGGCCCTCGGAAGCTATATGATGGCCCCCAGATGCTAATTAGTGGCCCCCAGGAGCAATACGGTGGCTCCAAGAAGCTATACAGGGGACCCCAGTGGCCCCAAGAAGCTAAACGATGGCCCCCAGAAGCTATACAGGAGCCCCAAAAAGCTACATGATGGCCCCAAGAATGTATATGATGGCCCCCAATGGCTCCCAGAAGATGTGAAGGGCCCCCAGTAGCCCCTAGAAGCTATACGGTGGCCCCCAGTGGCCCTCATAGGCTATATGATGGCCCCCAGAAGCTAAATAGTGACCCTCAGGAGCTACATGGTGGTTCCCAGAAGCTACACAATGGCCCCCAGAATCTATATGGTGGCCCCCAATGGCTCCCTGAAGCTATAAAGGGCCCCCTCAGTAGCCCCTAGAAGCTATACGGTGGCCCTCAGTGGCCCCGAAAGCTATATAGTGGCCCCCAGAAGCTATACAGGGGCCCACAGTGGCTCCCAGAAGCTATACGATGGCCCCCATAAGCTATGCAAGGGCCTGCAGAAACTGTACTGTAGCCCCCAGAAGCTATACAGGGGCCCCCAGTGGCTCCAAGAAGCTATAAGATGGCCCCCAGAAGCTATGCAAGGGCCTGCAGAAACTGTACTGTAGCCCCCAGAAGCTATACAGGGGCCCCCAGTGGCTCCAAGAAGCTATAAGATGGCCCCCAGAAGCTATGCAAGGGCCCGCAGAAACTATACGGTAGCCCCATAAGCTATACGATGGCCTCCAGAAGCTATACAGTGTCCCCCAATGGGCCACCATATAGCTTTGGGGGCTACCATATAGCTTCTAGGGGCTACTGGGGGCCCTGTATAGCTTCTGGGAGCCACTATATAGCTTTCGGGGCCACTGAGGGCCACCGTATAGCTTCTAGGGGCTACTGAGGGGGCCCTTTATAGCTTCAGGGAGCCATTGGGGGCCACCATATAGATTCTGGGGGCCATTGTGTAGCTTCTGGGAACCACCATGTAGCTCCTGAGGGTCACTATTTAGCTTCTGGGGGCCATCATATAGCCTATGAGGGCCACTGGGGGCCACCGTATAGATTCTTGGGGCCACTGGGGGCCATCATATAGCTTCTGGGGGCTTCTTGAACCTAATAATTAATGTATTTTGCCAGGTTTCACCAAAATCTTCGAATATGGGGGCTGTCAGGAGGGGGTTAAATTAAGTTATAATTTTTTTAAACCAATTCATGTGACTATTTATCTCTAAGCAAAGGGAGAATAACTTTCTTTTAACTCATTAAGAACATGAAATGTAAAAACCTCATTATCAAGTGATGTTACCATAGCATCTGAAATGTTAGAAATATTACATAAACCATATGATGAATCATCTTCACTTCTAATCATGCTTTATACTTCAGATACTTTAAGAATCAAGAATATGAAGAATATGATGCATGGTAAATTATAAAATTGGATCTTTAATATACAGGGTAGAAATAACCGTTTTGACCCTTGTGAATGATAGTCAAAATACATGTAACATTTCCACATACTTATTAGTTCAGTTCAATACATGCACATTTTTACTCAATAAGATTGAAACAACTATGGTTGTTACTTTTTTTGTTAATTTAATATTCTTTTTATAATTGTCAAACAATGACGTTCACAGTAGCTGCCTCCAAAGCTGGATAATTTTGTTAATTCTGATCCAATTTTGAAGATTTGTTGTCTCTTTAATGTTGCTTATATCTTCCACTCATCAAATAAGGGACAAACTATACACACGTTCTGTCATATGGCCTCAGTTCTAATAGATATGTTGCTATACTAGGATATTCTGAACCAAAAATGGATTGATGACGTCACAATTAATGCAAATTAGCTAATTTGCATAACTGAATATAGTAAATTTAATAAGGTTTAATCAGATACCAATATCATCTCTATAGACCAAATAATGGCGAAGCTACATTGATTCAAGACTCCAAGGTAAGATGTATGTATATTATTGTCAAATAATGACATTCACGATAGCTGCCTCGAAAGTTACATAACTTTCGTAATACTGATTCAATTTTGAATCTGTTTCACTTTTATGTTGCTTATACCTTCTACTAATAGAATAAAGGACAAAACCTTTCATACGGCCTCAGTTCTAATAGATACGTTGCTATAGTTGGAAATTCTGAACCAAAAATATATTGATGACGTCATAATTTAAGCAAATTAGATAATTTGCATAATTGAATATCAGAAATTTATTGAAAATTTAACGAGGTTCAATTTGGTACCAATATCATTTCTATAGACCAAATAATGACAGAGCTACAAATGATTTAAGATACCAAGGTAAGATTCTAAAGATGCGTAACCATGGTAACTGAATGCCGCCATAAAAGTACTATGGGACATTAGTTGGCAATGTTAACAAATGAATTCATTAAATAGACACCCTAGGGATTACAAAAATGTATGTAACTTATTCACACCTTATGGGTGCATGGGAACCCCTTGTTCCTACTATACTATAAACGGCATAAGTCGTGAGACGTTTTAAGTGTGTAGTGTAACACTGGCATGTAGCGATTTAAGCGATACTGGATACTTTACTGAATTGTGTCGAAGTTAGACGTGTGGTGCGGAAGTTAATATGCAGATGACTATCATTTCAATGTTATATTGTTTGAAGGCAAATTGAGATTAGGCCATTGGAGTATTTGTTTCACGCATACATAAAGCCTAACGCATTCAAGGGTCACATTTATCATTAAACCAATAACTCAAACATATGACCTTGTACACCGACCACCTCTTGAAATCAATGCAGGCCGATTTCAACGAATGCAAACGGTGATATATAAAAGAAACATAATCAAGCATGACCAGGTCCCAACTTCTTTTGTTTTCTTTACAACTAAGCTATGACTGCAGTCTATTCAGTGTTGCGTATCGAACCTTGTTTATTATAAAAATAGTGCAACAACAAGCAGAATTCACACATTTACCTATACTTATTCTCAACTGAAGACATTGAATTTATCTCTTAGGTTTTACATTATAAATATCTTAACATGCAGAATACGAAAATAGAGGCTTAGGCCCAACTTTGTATGGATTTTATGAAAATAATCTGATTTTAGAGAAATGAAAAGAAAAATGTCCACACCCTACACAAAATATTTATGGTTCCCCGGGAATACGTATGTGTTGCTTGTATATTAGAATCGTATTCCAGTTACAGAAAGAAGTACATATCATGCTAAACTATATATATATATTTATCGTCTATTATCCTTTGACAAGTAGAGTAGAGAATAAAAATAAAAAATTCAAAAAAGGAAATAAGATTAAGAAAAGTACTTGGTATATGATAAAGCAGATATGTGCGGTCGGTTTGGATATGGGGTTTATCCCTCGTGAGATATGCACGTCTACCTTCGGTCCCTATGGTCCATCAGATAGATATAGAGATTATCCTATATGAGGCAAATATAATATATCTGTCCGATGGCCGCAGGTCCCGAGGGAAAATATATTTTATTCCATAATACTAACTGTTTTCCCAGGGAAATATGAAGGAATTAAAATCGTATTGAATCGTATTACATGAATAAATCGTATTGTCCACGGGAAAAAATCGTATTGGAGCGTATTACATGAAAAAATCGTATTGTCCCCGTGAAAAAATCGTATTGGAGCGTATTGACCTATTTTTTAGTTTCCCGGTTATTTTATTTATTTATTTTATTTTTCAAACAATGTGCATTTATTAATATAACGTTTGCATTATCCAAATGTAACATTCTAGAGGGATGTATTATGGAATAAATAGGTTATTTCTGGTCAGGATTGAATATGGGTTTTATACCTCGGAAAATATGATATTGACCTTGGGCAATATGATATTGACACTCGGTCGCTGCGCTCTCGGTCAATATTATATTACCCTTCAGTCAATATCATATTGTCCCTCGGAATAAAACCCATATTCAATCCCTCCCAGTAAATAACCTATATTTATCATATGCCAAGTAGAGTTTTAGGGAGATAAGTTGGTAAGATATATCCCGTATCCTGATTTTGAGGTTTCCAAACCCAGAACCTCCATATCTCCCGCCATATCTCCCGCTTCGGTGCAAGATTCAAGATTCAAGATTTTATTGTGTTTCAAACCAAACACTTGGTTTCCTCACAAAATCAATTACAAGACATTTACATATAATTATACAGTTAAAAAACAACATGCATTGTTTCACAAATACTATCATACAATCTAAGTTTTCCCTTTTTCAAATAGCTCCCGACGCTGATTAAAAAGTTTATTAATAAAATGTATCAATTCGTTAACAATTTCAAAATCATCAGAAGTCATTAAAAAGTTATATTTTTCTTCATCCGACATATTATTAAATGTGTCAATAAAACTTAGTTTATTAAAAAATTCAAATCTACATTTTTTATAGCCATCACACACAAGAAGAAAATGTCTTTCATCCTCTACTTCCCCCTTATTGCAAATCTGACAAATTCTTTCATTTATTTCAAGTCGATGCTGTTTAGTGCCATCTTTTTTCTTTTTCTCGTGTCTCCCTGTTTCAATTCTTAAATTATGGTTTGCTACTCTAAACCTGGCCATTTCAAAAATTAACATTTTGTTCACGCTTAATGTTAAATATCTTTCCAGATTGTAATCAATTTTTATATAATTTCCAAGTTTTCTATTTTCCCTTATGGCTCTATCATTATGTTCTATATATTTTCTTTGCATTTAAAGTTTAATTGCTTTTAGTAATCGTTTTATTCCAAACGCACTCTTATTTTCAAAGACATGTTGAAAATGAAAGTACTTCAATATGCATTCCATATATTTGACATATATGTTATTTTTATCCCGAAATGATATATTTATTAAGCTATCCGCGTTTGGTTGATGCACACATTTCAACCAATATTTTATGGAATATATAAGTGAATCTATAGCTAATGGAAATCTTCCTAAATCTTTTTTGACGGCCTAACTTGAAGTATATTTGTTAACCCCTAAAAGGAATTTGCAAAATTTATTGTGTATTTTTTTCAGGAATAAAGTCTTCATAAGAACTCTCTAGTTTAAGGTCCCCTTGACTAATCCTTCTGTCAACTTTCAAGTGAAGCATTGACCAAAAATCACTTCCGTATAATAATATAGGCTTAACACACATGCATATCTTCCCGCTTCCGGTAATGCAATAAAATGACTTTGCATATGAATGATTTGTTTATTTTTACACCTTGTACTATTGAAATGGCCATATGCCCTTGAAAACTCTACTTGGTATAGGATAAAGCAGTTATGTTCGGTCGGCTTAGATATGGGGTTCATCCCTCGTGAGATATGCACATCTACCTTCGGTCCCTACGGTCCCTCAGGTAAATATGCATATCCCCCTCTGGATAAACCCCATATCCAAGACCTCCCTGTACATAACCCTTATGTATTCCATACCTGATGAGGTTCAGGGGCATATCAACCGGGAATATATTCCATATCCGGCAAATATTTTTCATATGTCCCGCTCCGACGGAGCTCCGGGACATATAAATCGTATGTCCCGCTCAAAAAAATGTTAAAAATAAATTGGGAAAAAAAATTTTGAAAAAAATTTGAAAAAAAAGTTTGGAAAAAAAAGTTTTGAAAATATTCTGAAAAAAAAGTATGCCAAAAAAAGGTGAAAAAAATGTGGGGAAAAAAATTGGGAAAAAAAATTTGAAAAAAAAAAATTTTTTCTGAAAATAAAAATTTGAAAAAATTGTGGAAAAAAATTATGCAAAAAAATGTGAAAAAATCTTGAAAAAAAATTTTGGACAAAAAATTTGAAAAAAAATTGGGAAAAATTTTTTTGGAAATTTTCTTTTTCATTTTTGAAAAAAATTGAAAACAAATTTGGAAAAATTTTGAATTTTTTTTGAAAATGATAACATATTTTGCAAGTAACACACCAGAGCATGTGTGAAACATACTTAAGATATCATATTCATTCGTGGATAAAAATCATATCTCTCATAAATCATAGGATGTACTCTATATCCCATGGTTGCAATGATATAGATCGAATATTATAACATACCTATGATGATGTTAGTGCAAAGTGTACACAAGACAGCGGGCCAATATAAGTTTTGAAAAGCCCGCGCCCGCTAACTTTCTGATTGGTCAAGGCGCTGACGTCATAACCAATCAATCGAAGATAAAACTGCGCGAGCAATTTTTCTAAACTCATTTCAATCATTTTCAAACCATTTGTTTGTCAATTCTATAAGAAAACGGTACTCTCTGACCAGTCTGCATCATCAAAGGTATGTTATAAATCGTTTATGTCACTATCGTGGCACATATGCCCTCGGTTCTCAGAGATCAATGTCCCTCCCAAGGTCGGGCCATATATCACTGAGACCTCGGGCATATATGCCACGATAGTGACATAACCTCTAATTACATGATGATATATTTGATATGTGACCAAGATATCATATTTTAGTAAACAATTTACAAACCATCGAATATCACTTTTAAACTATCGAATATCACGTCTTAAAAAGTGATATTCGATGGTTTCGAATTTTTTCAAAAAATGAATTTTGAATATTTGATGACGTAAATCAAGATAATTTCTACTCGCATCTTGTCTATTCCACAGGTTTGGGAAAAGTGTACAGGAAAATCTCCATGTTCAATTGATGTATGATCAATATACGAATCGAATATATTCTCGTGTGCATTACAATATCCATATTGAAACATTTTTGGCCTGCAATGGACGTATAATGGATTAGAATTTGAGGCCGTGTTATCATTCAAATGTGAAGTCATGGTATTGGGTTGCAAGTTAATATCAGATTCAATGCAAAGTAATCATTTAATATCAGATGCGCGATCAGTCCAATAATGTAATTTCGGGTCATCAGTTCGATATCTAGCAGTTGTTCTAACGACACGGTATTACTAGGCTATCGTGTTATAAATACACACACATATAAATAAATCAAACTGGTACACGATATAAGCACGACTGCTCTTTCAATTGAGTATAAATGTTGATAAACTTACCCGGAAGCCAACACATACACGTTTAGACGATGCTATTTTCAGTTCAGTGTAAGAGTAAATGCCCGGATATCGAAGCTTTTTCGTGTAAAGTTTTAACCAAGCATGTAGTATCGGGTTATATTGCGTGTAGAATTTATCGATATCAGGGCCGCTACATGCCAGTGGTGTAATACCGATCGGTTTTTGTAAGACGCCTTACCCGGGTTTTTACTAGTTTTTAACATTTGCCCTAAACGAAATAAGACCTCATTTCCGAAATTTCTTCTGAAATCATCATTATCCCAGGTCACATAGCAAGCTAAATAACGTAAGATATAGTACACTGCATCCGTGGTATATTTATTTCGTTAAAGAGGTATCTAAATGATGATTAAGATGCATTTGTTTCATTTACACGTTCCTTCGTGACTTGGTTTCTTCAAGGACGTCAATCTCCTTGTAAGCCCGTCTGGTCGCTCGTCTATGGAGTTTTTGCCAAGATCTTTTCAAGATGTGCTTATGCCGACCAAAGGATGAGTTGATTTTCAAAAATAATAAAGACATTTGATACATAATGAGACGTCCGGTCACGCTGCTATCTGGCTATATCTAAATTGAAAAAATGGATGATGGTCGCCAGGTCACATCGAAATCAAGTGTTATCTTCAGAGAATAAGTACATATTTTTCTTTTACCTTTTTATTATATCTTTTCTCATAATTAAATAAATAAAAATTATGCAATATCATGCATTTTTAATGGAAGATCAGTTTTGTCTCAGATGCAAAAAGAATACATTTACAGGAGATGTGCACATACATGTATGCTGGATATTATCCATAACTACATCTTTAAAAGTGCACGAAAGGCGTTTTAGAAAAAACAGGTGTAATTCCAAAATATAATCCCTATATAAGACGCTTTAGAAATGTTGGTGTAATCAGAATGGCGATTTTATAAAGCGCCTTCCACTAAAACGTTTTAGCGGATTTTGTGGTGTAATTCCAGCAAGTGAACACTTCATCTCTGTGCCGCTTGTCAATTGATAAACTTTAAACATGGCTTTATTTGCTTTTTCTTTTATGTTTTGCTGGGCCGGTTTAAAAGATCCCGAAGCACTTATTCCCAAATATGTATACCTTTGAACATTTTGTATATTCTTACCATTTATTTGAAATCGTGCTTGACAAACTTTGCCACATTTCCAGAATTTCATAATTTTTGTTTTATCAATGTTAATTTCAAGCTTCAAGTATATTCTCACACTGCATCGCACGGCACTTAGCTCAATAGTTAAAAATACAACGACTGATATTGTTTGATTATATACTAGTATGTAAGTTTGTGAAAACATTTTTGTATTAAATAGTTTTAGTACGCATTAAAATACTTTGATTTATTCAATCTTATGTTTTTATTTTGTTGTTTTATTCCATTATAGTTGACTCAAACTCCCTTAATTACTTTCTAAACTCATTTTCCGACACTTTCTCCAACCCCTTACGCCTGCCTACGGCGGGTCGTTACACAAGCATTTATTTGTCACATTTGTTCCTTTTTGAATACCCCAAAGTCACGATCCTAGTAGGCCTATATAGTCACATTTTTAGAGGCCAGATCACCTTATTACATACCCCTTGGGGAGCTCTCTAAGTGGTAGTAGATTTTAGACCTTTTATTTTCACTGGCGGGTCCAGGGGGCATAGAGCCCGCCCGCCTAGACCCAGAAAAATATGTTGGCCTAAAAATTTTTCACTGTGTCCAACATTCCGAAGTATTCACTTGTCATATATTGTCATATGGGCCTATAGGTATTAAACTTCGAATATTCAACTTTAAAAAGTGGGTTCCTCCCTGGGGGATACAAGTTTATTTTCTAGAGGTGTTCAACTTCCAGAGGTGTCAAACTTTCAGAAGTAAGCTAATGTAGGCCATTCCCTTGCCATGCATGTCATACAGGCATTCGACTTGTAGCTTTAAAAAGATTTTCTCCCTAGCCAAGGGATTTAACTTCTAGAGGTTTCAGAGCAGTCAGCTGAGGTGTTGTACATCTGTGTTTAATTTTCAGAGAAATGAGTTATTGTAGTTCTAGGCCTATAGAGCATAGTTAAGCCTTGCCCAAGTCTGTATTATCTTTATCTCGATTTATAAAAGTAGTAGTGGTATCGATATGGAGAACTTTTTGAACACACGTTTCTCTTAAACCAGTCATAGAAAAAATCTAAAAATTTAACACATCGTCAATTTAATGGTCATCTTTTGAATGGTTACAATATAATTTAAAAAATATATATTATACTTTCATCTATATTGTTTTAGAAAACACATCAAACACTTGTTTTGTTCTTGGTATCATGTTTCCAGAGTGAAATGATACATCTTTCCGAACCTCATTGGAACAAAACGACATAAACACAACATGTTTAGGTATGAACCAAACCGATTTTGGCAAATTAGCCTCGAAATAAACCGTTTTTTTATAAGAAAAGCCTCGTTTTCGCGCCAAAAAAGCCTCGAAACAAAACGTTTTTAACTTTTAAAGCCTCGTTTTCGCCCAAAATAGCCTCGAACCGAAGCGTTTTTAACCTTAAAGGCCTCGTTTTCGCCCAAAATAGCCTCGAACCGAAGCGTTTTTTGTAAAAAAAAGCCTCGAAACAAATCGTTTCTTGCATTTAAACCTCGTTTTCGCGCAAAAAGCCTCGAAACAAAACGTTTTTAACTTTAAAAGCCTCGTTTTCGCCCTAAATAGCCTCGAACCGAAGCGTTATTAATTTGGAAGGCCTCGTTTTCGCGCCAAAAAGCCTCGAAACAAAGCGTGTTTAGCTTACCAGGCCTCGTTTTCGCCCAAAATAGCCTCGAACCGAAGCGTTTTTGGCAAAAAAGCCTCGAAACAAAGCGTTTCTTGCATAAAAGCCTCGTTTTCGCGCCAAGAAGCCTCGAAACAAAACGTTTTTAACTGTAAAAGCCTCGTTTTTGCCAAAAATAGCCTCGAAACGAAGCGTTTTTTACTCAAAAGGCCTCGTTTTCGCCCGAAATAGCCTCTATCCGAAGCGTTTTTGCAAAAAAGCCTCGAAACAAATAGTTTTTTGCAAGAAAAGCCTCGTTTTCGCGTTAAAAAGCCTCGAAACAAAACGGTTTTAAATGTAAAAGCCTCGTTTTCGCCCAAAATAGCCTCGAAACGAAGCGTTTTTTTACTCAAAAGGCCTCGTTTTAGCTTACAAGGCCTCGTTTTCGCCCAAAATAGCCTCGAACCGAAGCGTTTTTGGCAAAAAAGCCTCGAAATAAACCGTTTCTTGCAAAAAAGCCTCGTTTTCACCCAAAATAGCCTCGAACCGAAGCGTTTTTTTTGTAAAAAAGCCTCGAAACAAATCGTTTCTTGCATTAAAGCCTCGTTTTCGCGCCAAAAAGCCTCGAAACAAAACGTTTTAAACTCTAAAAGCCTCGTTTTCGCCAAAAATAGCCTCGAACCGAAGCGTTTTTAACCTAGAAGGCCTCGTTTTCGCGCCAAAAAGCCTCGAAACAAAGCGTTTTTAGCTTACAAGGCCTCGTTTTCGCCCAAAATAGCCTCGAACCGAAGCGTTTTTGGCAAAAAGCCTCGAAATAAACCGTTTCTTGCAAAAAAGCCTCGTTTTCGCCCAAAATAGCCTCGAACCGAAGCGTTTTTTGTAAAAAAGCCTCGAAACAAATCGTTTCTTGCATTAAAGCCTCGTTTTTGCGCCAAAAAGCCTCGAAACAAAACGTTTTAAACTTTAAAAGCCTCGTTTCGTCCAAAATAGCCTCGAACCGAAGCGTTTTTAACCTAGAAGGCCTCGTTTTCGCGCCAAAAAGCCTCGAAACAAAGCGTGTTTAGCTTACCAGGCCTCGTTTTCGCCCAAAATAGCCTCGAACCGAAGCGTTTTTGGCAAAAAAAGCCTCGAAACAAATCGTTTCTTGGATAAAAGCCTCGTTTTCCGCGCCAAAAAGCTTCGAAACAAAACGTTTTTAACTGTAAAAGCCTCGATTTCGTCCAAAATAGCCTCGAAACGAAGCGTTTTTTACTCAAAAGGCCTCGTTTTCGCCCGAAATAGCCTCGAACCGAAGCGTTTTTGCAAAAAAGCCTCGAAACAAATCGTTTTTTTGCAAAAAAGCCTCGTTTTCGCGTTAAAAAGCATCGAAACAAAGCGTTTTTAGCTTACAAGGCCTCGTTTTCGCCCAAAAAAGCCTCGAACCGAAGCTTTTTTGGCAAAAAAACTCGAAATAAACCGTTTCTTGCAAAAAAGCCTCGTCTTCGCGCCAAAAAAAGCCTCGAAGCAAAACGTTTTTAACTTTAAAAGCCTCGTTTTCGCCCAAAATAGCCTCGAACCGAAGCGTTTTTAACCTCAAAGGCCTCGTTTTCGTCCAAAATAGCCTCGAATCTAAGCGTTTTTTGTAAAAAAAGCCTCGAAATAAATCGTTTCTTGCATTTAAACCTCGTTTTCGCGCAAAAAGCCTCGAAACAAAACGTTTTTAACTTTAAAAGCCTCGTTTTCGCCCTAAATAGCCTCGAACCGAAGCGTTATTAATTTGGAAGGCCTCTTTTTAGCGCCAAAAAGCCTCGAAACAAAGCGTGTTTAGCTAACCAGGCCTCGTTTTCGCCCAAAATAGCCTCGAACCGAAGCGTTTTTGGCAAAAAAGCCTCGAAACAAAGCGTTTCTTGCATAAAAGCCTCGTTTTCGCGCCAAGAAGCCTCGAAACAAAACGTTTTTAACTGTAAAAGCCTCGTTTTTGCCAAAAATAGCCTCGAAACGAAGCGTTTTTTACTCAAAAGGCCTCGTTTTCGCCCGAAATAGCCTCTATCCAAAGCGTTTTTGCAAAAAAGCCTCGAAACAAACAGTTTTTTGCAAAAAAAGCCTCGTTTTCGCGTTAAAAAGCCTCGAAACAAAACGGTTTTATAAGTAAAAGCCTCGTTTTCGCCCAAAATAGCCTCGAAACGAAGCGTTTTTTACTCAAAAGGCCTCGTTTTAGCGTACAAGGCCTCGTTTTCGCCCAAAATAGCCTCGAACCGAAGCGTTTTTGGCAAAAAAGCCTCGAAGTAAACCGTTTCTTGCAAAAAAGCCTCGTTTTCGTCCAAAATAGCCTCGAACCGAAGCGTTTTTTGTAAAAAACCTCGAAACAAATCGTTTCTTGCATTAAAGCCTCGTTTTCGCGCCAAAAAGCCTCGAAACAAAACGTTTTAAACTTTAAAAGCCTCGTTTCGCCAAAAATAGCCTCGAACCGAAGCGTTTTTAACCTAAAAGGCCTCGTTTTCGCGCCAAAAAGCCTCGAAACAAAGCGTTTTTAGCTTACAAGGCCTCGTTTTCGCCCAAAATAGCCTCGAACCGAAGCGTTTTTGGCAAAAAGCCTCGAAATAAACCGTTTCTTGCAAAAAAGCCTCGTTTTCGCCCAAAATAGCCTCGAACCGAAGCGTTTTTTGTAAAAAAGCCTCGAAACAAATCGTTTCTTGCATTAAAGCCTCGTTTTCGCGCCAAAAAGCCTCGAAACAAAACGTTTTAAACTTTAAAAGCCTCGTTTCGTCCAAAATAGCCTCGAACCGAAGCGTTTTTAACCTAGAAGGCCTCGTTTTCGCGCCAAAAAGCCTCGAAACAAAGCGTGTTTAGCTTACCAGGCCTCGTTTTCGCCCAAAATAGCCTCGAACCGAAGCGTTTTTGGCAAAAAAGCCTCGAAACAAATCGTTTCTTGGATAAAAGCCTCGTTTTCGCGCCAAAAAGCTTCGAAACAAAACGTTTTTAACTGTAAAAGCCTCGTTTTCGCCCAAAATAGCCTCGAAACGAAGCGTTTTTTACTCAAAAGGCCTCGTTTTCGCCCGAAATAGCCTCGAACCGAAGCGTTTTTGCAAAAAAGCCTCGAAACAAATCGTTTTTTGCAAAAAAGCGAAACAAATCGTTTTTTGCAAAAAAGCCTCGTTTTCGCGTTAAAAAGCATCGAAACAAAGCGTTTTTAGCTTACAAGGCCTCGTTTTCGCCCAAAAAAGCCTCGAACCGAAGCGTTTATGGCAAAAAAAACTCGAAATAAACCGTTTCTTGCAAAAAGCCTCGCTTTCGCGCCAAAAAAAGCCTCGAAGCAAAACGTTTTCAACTTTTGAAACCTCGTTTTCGCCCAAAATAGCCTCGAACCGAAACGTTTATAGCTTACAAGGCCTCGTTTTCGCCCAAAATAGCCTCGAACCGAAGCGTTTTTAACCTAGAAGGCCTCGTTTTCGCGCCAAAAAGCCTCAAAACAAAGCTTGTTTAGCCTACCTGAGGCCTCATCACCTGCTCGTCGCAAGATTTGCGTTTGCGTCTGCGTTGCGCTTGCGAATCGACAATTTTCGCAAGCGCAACTCCTGAGTTGCGTCTTATCACGTGCTCGTCGCAACGCAGATCGCAACTTAAGTGGTAGTTTACCACATGCGATCGCAATAATGTAGAACTTCAACTTAAATATAAATTGGCGGGGAAATCATATTAATAAAAAACAATGTCCGTGTCACAGAACTTTTTTGATGCCCATGGACTCACGTACCGGGCCTTATTCAAATACTTATCTCGAGTTGAGTTTTACTTTTAAATAAAGAAAGTGTAACGATATCACACATATAATCACTGATCTAAAGTTCAATCTTCATGGGATTTATTTCTAAGTATATTATTCTTGTACATCATTCAGTCATTACATGAATCTCGCGATCGGGAACACATTATTTTTGTATATCAGTACACATTCTCACCCGAGTGCACACTGGTCATCGCATAATCCGAGTGCACCCTCGACAGGACACACTCTCATCCTAGTGCACAATCGTCAGACACTCTCACCCGAGTGCACCCTAGTCAGTACACACTTTCATTCACTCTCATCGTATTTGAGTGTGCTATCACGACGGTGCCCTGGTTATTTAGAGTGTACTTACAACGGTGCACTCGTCTGGTGAAACTATTTAATGTCGAGGGTGCACCCGGGTCGCAGGTTATAGTGTATGTATGACGTGGTTTCACACGGGTGAGAGAGTGTATATTGAGAAGGATGCTCAGAAAATTGACTTTTCGTATAGAGTGAAATGTAAATCAGAGATGACAAATTAGATACTCAGTATCTCACGAATAGAAATACCACTTAACAAGTCCTTAGTAGAGCAAATGCAAAAATATATCCTTCAACGTCTCTCAAATTATCAACCAACATGCTGCTACAAGCGTGACGTTAGATCGGTCCGAAAATTGACATTGCGTCTAGAGCGCAATTTAAATCCGAGCTTTACGACAACTCCTACTTAGATACTCTATATCTAACGATTAGAATGACCAATGAACAGGTGGGGAAAATGTAAAAATATGTCACAAAATAGCAAAGGACTAGCTAGTAGCAGTGCGACGTACAACTCGTCGGAAAATTGACATTTCGTCTAGAGCGCAAACTGCATTTAGCGATTTAAGATGAATTGGATATTATATCTCGCCCTAACAGAAAAGTCAGTCAACACATTCATCCTATTGCAAGTGTAAATACATATACCAGCGCGATGTTCAACTGGTCCGAAAATTGTCATTCCGTACAGAGCCCAAAGTAAATCAGAGCTTTATTACAAATTAGATACTCAACATCTGAATATCCTTGGTAGAGCAATTGCAAAAATATATCCTTTTACGTCTCTCAAATTTACAACCAACATGCTGCTACCAGCGTGACATTAGATCGGTCCGAAAATTGACATTTCGTCTGGAGCACAAACTGCATCATAGATTTAAGACGAATTAGATATAAAATATATCACGAACGGGAACATCATTCATTAAATCCATTCAAGAGCTCCAAAATATATACTTAAACGTCTCACAAAATTGCAAAGGACTGGCATGTACCAGTGTGACGTACGACTGGTCAGGAAATTGACATTTCGTCAAGAGCGAAAAATGCATAAGCGATTTAAGACAAATTCGATATTATATATCCCCCTAACAGAGAAGTCAATCGATACATCCCTCCTTTAGTAAACGTAAAAATGTATACATAAACGTCTCACAATATATCAAACTAGTCGCTGCTACCAGTGCGATGTACAACTGGTCCGAAAATTGACATTCCGTACATAGCCCAAAGTAAATCAGACTTGTATGACAAATTAGATACTCAATATCTCATGAATAGAATGACCAATCAACAAGTTCTCGGTAGGGCAAATGTCAAAATGTAACCTGAAACATCTCACTAAATAACAAATATCATGCTGCCACCAGGGTTACGCACGACTGGTCCGAAAATTGACATTTCCTCCAAAGCACAAACTGCATCATAGATTTAAGACGAATTAGATATAAAATATATCACGAACAGGAACACCATTCATTAAATCCATTCAAGAGCATACTCCAAAATATATACTTAAACGTCTCACAAAATTGCAAAGGACTGGCATGTACCAGTGTGACGTACGACTGGTCGGAAAATTGACATTTCGTCAAGAGCGCAAATTGCATAAGCGATTTTACAGGAATTAGATATAAAATATATCACGAACGGGAACATCATTCATTAAATCCATTCAAGAGCACACTCCAAAATATATACTTAAACGTCTCACAAAATTGCAAAGGACTGGCATGTACCAGTGTGACGTACGACTGGTCGGAAAATTGACAATTCGTCAAGAGCACAAATTGCATAAGCGATTTAAGACGAATTAGATATAAAATATATCACGAACGGGAACATCATTCATTAAATCCATTCAAGAGCATACTCCAAAATATATACTTAAACGTCTCACAAAATTGCAAAGGACTGGCATGTACCAGTGTGACGTACGACTGGTCGGAAAATTGACATTCCGTCAAGAGCGCAAATTGCATAAGCGATTTGAGACGAATTGGATATTATATATCCCCCTAACAGAGAAGTCAATCGATACATCCCTCCTTTGGCAAACGTAAAAATATATACATGAACGTCTCACAATATATCAAACTAGTCGCTGCTACCAGTGCGATGTACAGCTGGTCCGAAAATTGACATTCCGTACATAGTCCAAAGTAAATCAGACTATGACAAATTAGATACTCAATATCTCATGAATAGTATGACCAATCGACAAGTCCTCGGTAGGGAAAATGTCAAAATGTATCCTGAAACATCTCACTAAATAACAAATATCATGCTGTCACCAGCGTTACGTACGACTGGTCCGGAAATTGACATTTCCTCCAGAGCACAAACTGCATGATAGATTTAAGACGAATTAGATATAAAATACATCACGAACGGGAACATCATTCATTAAATACATTCAAGAGCATACTCCAAAATATATACTTAAACGTCTCACAAAATTGCAAAGGACTGGCATGTACCAGTGTGACGTACGACTGGTCGGAAAATTGACATTTCGTCAAGAGCGCAAATTGCATAAGCGATTTAAGACGAATTAGATATAAAATATATCATGAACGGGAACATCATTCATTAAATCCATTCAAGAGATTACTCCAAAA
The DNA here is from genome assembly GCA_903813345.2 of Owenia fusiformis. NCBI lineage: Eukaryota > Metazoa > Annelida > Polychaeta > Sabellida > Oweniidae > Owenia > Owenia fusiformis. The sequence continues at coordinate 24,545,459 of CAIIXF020000012.1, forward strand.
TATATACTTAAACGTCTCACAAAATTGCAAAGGACTGGCATGTACCAGTGTGACGTACGACTGGTCGGAAAATTGACATTTCGTCAAGAGCGCAAATTGCATAAGCGATTTGAGATGAATTGGATATTATATATCCCACTAACAGAGAAGTCAATCGATACATCCCTCCTTTGGCAAACGTAGAAATATATACATAAACGTCTCACAATATATCAAACTAGTCGCTGCTACCAGTGCGATTTACAGCTGGTCCGAAAATTGTCATTCCGTACATAGCCCAAAGTAAATCAGACTTGTATGACAAATTAGATACTCAATATCTCATGAATAGTATGACCAATCGACAAGTCCTCGGTAGGGCAAATGTCAAAATGTATCCTGAAACATCTCACTAAATAACAAATATCATGCTGTCACCAGCGTTACATACGACTGGTCCGGAAATTGACATTTCCTCCAGAGCACAAACTGCATCATAGATTTAAGACGAATTAGATATAAAATATATCACGAACGGGAACATCATTCATTAAATCCATTCAAGAGCATATTCCAAAATATATACTTAAACGTCTCGGAAAATTGCAAAGGACTGGCATGTACCAGTGTGACGTACGACTGGTCGGAAAATTGACATTTCAATAAGAGCGCAAACTGCATAAGCGATTAAAGACGAATTAGAAATAAAATATATCACGAACGGGAACATCATTCATTAAATCAATTCAAGAGCATACTCCAAAATATATACTTAAACGTCTCACAAAATTGCAAAGGACTGGCATGTACCAGTGTGACGTACGACTGGTCGGAAAATTGACATTTCGTCAAGAGCGCAAATTGCATAAGCGATTTGAGACGAATTGGATATTATATATCCCCCTAACAGAGAAGTCAATCGATACATCCCTCCTTTGGCAAACGTAAAAATATATACATAAACGTCTCACAATATATCAAACTAGTCGCTGCTACCAGTGCGATGCACAGCTGGTCCGAAAATTGACATTCCGTACATAGCCCAAAGTAAATCAGACTTGTATGACAAATTAGATACTCAATATCTCATGAATAGTATGACCAATCGACAAGTCCTCGGTAGGGCAAATGTCAAAATGTAACCTGAAACATCTCACTAAATAACAAATACCATGCTGTCAGCAGCATTACGTACGACTGGTCCGAAAATTGACATTTCCTCCAAAGCACAAACTGCATCATAGATTTAAGACGAATTAGATATAAAATATATCACGAACGGGAACATCATTCATTAAATCCATTCAAGAGCATACTCCAAAATATATACTTAAACGTCTCACAAAATTGCAAAGGACTGGCATGTACCAGTGTGACGTACGACTGGTCGGAAAATTGACATTTCGTCAAGAGCGCAAATTGCATAAGCGATATAAGACGAATTAGATATAAAATATATCACGAACGGGAACATCATTCATTAAATCCATTCAAAAGCATACTCCAAAATATATACTTAAAGGTCTCACAAAATTGCAAAGGACTGGCATGTACCAGTGTGACGTACGACTGGTCGGAAAATTGACATTTCGTCAAGAGCGCAAATTGCATAAGCGATTTGAGACGAATTGGATATTATATATCCCCCTAACAGAGAAGTCAATCGATACATCCCTCCTTTGGCAAACGTAAAAATATATACATAAACGTCTCACAATATATCAAACTAGTGGCTGCTACCAGTGCGATGTACAGCTGGTCCGAAAATTGACATTCCGTACATAGCCCAAAGTAAATCAGACTTGTATGACAAATTAGATACTCAATATCTCATGAATTGTATGACCAATCGACAAGTCCTCGGTAGGGCAAATGTCAAAATGTATCCTGAAACATCTCACTAAATAACAAATATCATGCTGTCACCAGCGTTACGTACGACTGGTCCGGAAATTGACATTTCCTCCAGAGCACAAACTGCATCATAGATTTAAGACGAATTAGATATAAAATATATCACGAACGGGAACATCATTCATTAAATCCATTCAAGAGCATATTCCAAAATATATACTTAAACGTCTCACAAAATTGCAAAGGACTGGCATGTACCAGTGTGACGTACGACTGGTCGGAAAATTGACATTTCGTCAAGAGCGCAAATTGCATAAGCGATTTGAGACGAATTGGATATTATATATCCCCCTAACAGAGAAGTCAATCGATACATCCCTCCTTTGGCAAACGTAAAAATATATACATAAACGTCTCACAATATATCAAACTAGTTGCTGCTACCAGTGCGATGTACAGCTGGTCCGAAAATTGACATTCCGTACATAGCCAAAAGTAAATCAGACTTGTATGACAAATTAGATACTCAATATCTCTTGAATTGTATGACCAATCGACAAGTCCTCGGTAGGGCAAACGTCAAAATGTATCCTGAAACATCTCACTAAATAACAAATATCATGCTGTCACCAGCGTTACGTACGACTGGTCCGGAAATTGACATTTCCTCCAGAGCACAAACTGCATCATAGATTTAAGACGAATTAGATATAAAATATATCACGAACGGGAACATCATTCATTAAATCCATTCAAGAGCATACTCCAAAATATATACTTAAACGTCTCACAAAATTGCAAAGGACTGGCATGTACCAGTGTGACGTACGACTGGTCGGAAAATTGACATTTCGTCAAGAGCGCAAATTGCATAAGAGATTTAAGACGAATTAGATATAAAATATATCACAAACGGGAACAGCATTCATTAAATCCATTCAAGAGCATACTCCAAAATATATACTTAAACGTCTCACAAAATTGCAAAGGACTGGCATGCACCAGTGTGACGTACGACTGGTCGGAAAATTGACATTTCGTCAAGAGCACAAATTGCATAAGCGATTTGAAACGAATTGGATATTATATATCCCCCTAACAGAGAAGTCAATCGATACATCCCTCATTTGGCAAACGTAAAAATATATGCATAAACGTCTCAAAATATATCAAACTAGTCGCTGCTACCAGTGCGATGTACAGTACAGCTGGTCCGAAAATTGACATTCCGTACATGCCCAAAGTAAATCAGACTTGTACGACAAATTAGATACTCAATATCTCATGAATAGTATGACCAATCGACAAGTCCTCGGTAGGGCAAATGTCAAAATGTATCCTGAAACATCTTACTAAATAACAAATATCATACTGTCGCCAGCGTTACGTACGACTGGTCCGGAAATTGACATTTCCTCCAGAGCACAAACTGCATCATAGATTTAAGACGAATTAGATATGAAATATATCACGAACGGGAACATCATTCATTAAATCCATTCAAGAGCATACTCCAAAATATATACTTAAACGTCTCACAAAATTGCAAAGGACTGGCATGTACCAGTGTGACGTACGACTGGTCGGAAAATTGACATTTCGTCTATATCGCAAATTGCATAAGCGATTTAAGACGAATTAGATATAAAATATATCACGAACGGGAACATCATTCATTAAATCCATTCAAGAGCACACTCCAAAATATATATTTAAACGTCTCACAAAATTGCAAAGGACTGGCATGTACCAGTGTGACGTACGACTGGTCGGAAAATTGACATTTCATCAAGAGCGCATATTGCATAAGCGATTTGAGACTAATTGGATATTATATATCCCCCTAACAGAGAAGTCACTCGATACATCCCTCCTTTGGCAAACGTAAAACTATATACATAAACGTCTCACAATATATCAAACTAGTCGCTGCTACCAGTGCGATGTACAGCTGGTCCGAAAATTGACATTCCGTACATAGCCTAAAGTAAATCAGACTTGTATGACAAATTAGATACTCAATATCTCATAATAGTATGACCAATCGACAAGTCCTCGGTAGGGCAAATGTCAAAATGTATCCTGAAACATCTAACTAAATAACAAATATCATGCTGTCACCAGCGTAACGTACGACTGGTCCGGAAATTGACATTTCCTCCAGAGCACAAACTGCATCATAGATTTAAGACGAATTAGATATAAAATATATCACGAACGGGAACATCATTCATTAAATCCATGCAAGAGCATACTCCAAAATATATACTTAAACGTCTCACAAAATTTCAAAAGACTGGCATGTACCAGTGTGACGTACGACTGGTCGGAAAATTGACATTTCGTCAAGAGCGCAAATTGCATAAGCGATTTGAGACAAATTAGATATAAAATATATCACGAACCGGAACATCATTCATTTAATCCATTCAAGAGCATACTCCAAAATATAAACTTAAACGTCTCACAAAATTGCAAAGGACTGGCATGTACCAGTGTGACGTACGACTGGTCGGAAAATTGCCATTTCGTCAAGAGCGCAAATTGCATAAGCGATTTGAGACGAATTGGATATTATATATCCCCCTAACAGAGAAGTCAATCGATACATCCCTCCTTTGGCAAACGTAAAGATATATACATAAACGTCTCACAATATATCAAACTAGTCGCTGCTACCAGTGCGATGTACAGCTGGTCCGAAAATTGACATTCCGTACATAGCCCAAAGTAATCAGACTTGTATGACAAATTAGATACTCAATATCTCATGAATTGTATGACCAATCGACAAGTCCTCGGTAGGGCAAATGTCAAAATGTATCCTGAAACATCTCACTAAATAACAAATATCATGCTGTCACCAGCGTTACGTACGACTGGTCCGGAAATTGACATTACCTCCAGAGCACAAACTGCATCATAGATTTAAGACGAATTAGATATAAAATATATCTCGAACGGGAACATCATTCATTAAATCCATTCAAGAGCATACTTCAAAATATATATTTAAATGTCTAACAAAATTGCAAAGGACTGGCATGTACCAGTGTGACGTACGAGTGGTCGGAAAATTGACATTTCGTCAAGAGCGCAAATTGCATAAGCGATTTAAGACGATTTAGATATAAAATATATCACGAACGGGAACATCTTTCATTAAATCCATTCAAGAGCATACTCCAAAATATATAGTTAAAGGTCTCACAAAATTTCAAAGGACTGGCATGTACCAGTCTGACGTACGACTGGTCGGAAAATTGACATTTCGTCAAGAGCGCAAATTGCATAAGCGATTTAAGACGAATTAGATATAAAATATATCACGAACTGGAACATCATTCATTTAATCCATTCAAGAGCATACTCCAAAATATATACTTAAACGTCTCACAAAATTGCAAAGGACTGGCATGTACCAGTGTGACGTACGCCTGGTCGGAAAATTGCCATTTCGTCAATATTGCAAATTGCATAAGCGATTTGAGACGAATTGGATATTATATATCCCCCTAACAGAGAAGTCAATCGATACATCCCTCCTTTGGCAAACGTAAAGATATATAAATAAACGTCTCACAATATATCAAACTAGTCGCTGCTACCAGTGCGATGTACAGCTGGTCCGAAAATTGACATTCCGTACATAGCCCAAAGTAATCAGACTTGTATGACAAATTAGATACTCAATATCTCATGAATTGTATGACCAATCGACAAGTCCTCGGTAGGGCAAATGTCAAAATGTATCCTGGAACATCTCACTAAATAACAAATATCATGCTGTCACCAGCGTTACGTACGACTGGTCCGGAAATTGACATTACCTCCAGAGCACAAACTGCATCATAGATTTAAGACGAATTAGATATAAAATATATCACGAACGGGAACATCATTCATTAAATCCATTCAAGAGCATACTTCAAAATATATATTTAAACGTCTAACAAAATTGCAAAGGACTGGCATGTACCAGTGTGACGTACGAGTGGTCGGAAAATTGACATTTCGTCAAGAGCGCAAATTGCATAAGCGATTTAAGACGATTTAGATATAAAATATATCACGAACGGGAACATCTTTCATTAAATCCATTCAAGAGCATACTCCAAAATATATAGTTAAACGTCTCACAAAATTTCAAAGGACTGGCATGTACCAGTGTGACGTACGACTGGTCGGAAAATTGACATTTGGTCAAGAGCGCAAATTGCATAAGTGATTTGAGACGAATTGGATATTATATATCCTCCTAACAGAGAAGTTAATCGATACATCCCTCCTTTGGCAAACGTAAAAATATATACATAAACGTCTCACAATATATCAAACTAGTCGCTGCTACCAGTGCGATGTACAGCTGGTCCGAAAATTGACATTCCGTATATAGCCCAAAGTAAATCAGACTTGTATGACAAATTAGATACTCAATATCTCAGGAATAGTATGACCAATCGACAAGTCCTCGGTAGGGCAAATGTCAAAATGTATCCTGAAACATCTCATAAATAACAAATATCATGCTGTCACCAGCGTTACGTACGACTGGTCCGGAAATTGACATTTCCTCCAGAGCACAAACTGCATCATAGATTTAAGACGAATTAGATATAAAATATATCACGAACGGGAACATCATTCATTAAATCCATTCAAGAGCATACTCCAAAATATATACTTAAACGTCTCACAAAAAAACCAAAGGATTTGCATGTACCAGTGTGACATACGACTGGTCGGAAAATTGACATTTCGTCAAGAGCGCAAATTGCATAAGCGATTTAAGACGAATTAGATATAAAATATATCATGAACGGGAACATCATTCATCAAATCCATTCAAGAGCATACTCCAAAATATATATTTTAACGTCTCACAAAATTGCAAAGGACTGGCATGTACCAGTGTGACGTACGACTGGTCGGAAAATTGACATTTCGTCAAGAGCGCAAATTGCATAAGCGATTTGAGACGAATTGGATATTATATATCCCCCTAACAGAGAAGTCAATCGATACATCCCTCCTTTGGCAAACGTAAAAATATATACATGAACGTCTCACAATATATCAAACTAGTCGCTGCTACCAGTGCGATGTACAGCTGGTCCGAAAATTGACATTCCGTACATAGCCCAAAGTAAATCAGACTTGTATGACAAATTAGATACTCAATATCTCATGAATAGTATGACCAATCGACAAGTCCTCGGTAGGGCAAATGTCAAAATGTATCCTGAAACATCTCACTAAATAACAAATATCATGCTGTCACCAGCGTTACGTACGACTGGTCCGGAAATTGACATTTCCTGCAGAGCACAAACTGCATCATAAATTTAAGACGAATTAGATATAAAATATATCACGAACGGGAACATCATTCAATAAATCCATTCAAGAGCATACTCCAAAATATATACTTAAACGTCCCACAAAATTGCAAAGGACTGGCATGTTCCAGTGTGACGTACGATTGGTCGGAAAATTGACATTTCGTCAAGAGCGCAAATAACATAAGCGATTTAAGACGAATTAGATATAAAATATATCACGAACGGGAACATCATTCATTAAATCCATTCAAGAGCATACTCCAAAATATATACTTAAAGGTCTCACAAAATTGCAAAGGACTGGCATGTACCAGTGTGACGTACGACTGGTCGGAAAATTGACATTTCGTCAAGAACGCAAATTGCATAAGCAATTTGAGACGAATTGGATATTATATATCCCCCTAACAGAGAAGTCAATCGATACATCCCTCCTTTGGCAAACGTAAAAATATATACATAAACGTCTCACAATATATCAAACTAGTCGCTGCTACCAGTGCGATGTACAGCTGGTCCTAAAATTGACATTCCGTACATAGCCCAAAGTAAATCAGACTTGTATGACAAGTTAGATACTTAATATCTCATGAATAGTATGACCAATCGACAAGTCCTCGGTAGGGCAAATGTCAAAATGTATCCTGAAACATCTCACTAAATAACAAATATCATGCTGTCACCAGCGTAACGTACGACTGGTCCGGAAATTGACATTTCCTCCAGAGCACAAACTGCATCATAGATTTAAGACGAATTAGATATAAAATATATCACGAACGGGAACATCATTCATTAAATCCATTCAAGAGCATACTCCAAAATATATACTTAAACATCTCACAAAATTGCAAAGGACTGGCATGTTCCAGTGTGACGTACGACTGGTCGGAAAATTGACATTTCATCAAGAACGCAAATTGCATAAGCGATTTGAGACGAATTGGATATTATATATCCCCCTAACAGAGAAGTCAATCGATACATCCCTCCTTTGGCAAACGTAAAAATATATACATAAACGTCTCACAATATATCAAACTAGTCGCTGCTACCAGTGCGATGTACAGCTGGTCCGAAAATTGACATTCCGTACATAGCCCAAAGTAAATCAGACTTGTATGACAAATTAGATACTTAATATCTCATGAATAGTATGACCAATCGACAAGTCCTCGGTAGGGCAAATGTCAAAATGTATCCTGAAACATCTCACTAAATAACAAATATCATGCTGTCACCAGCGTAACGTACGACTGGTCCGGAAATTGACATTTCCTCCAGAGCACAAACTGCATCATAGATTTAAGACGAATTAGATATAAAATATATCACGAACACGAACATCATTCATTCAATCCATTCAAGAGCATACTCCAAAATATATACTTAAACGTCTCACAAAATTGCAAAGGACTGGCATGTACAAGTGTGACGTACGACTGGTCGGAAAATTGACATTTCTTCAAGAGCGCAAATTGCATAAGCGATTTAAGACGAATTAGATATAAAATATATCACGAACGGGAACATAATTCATCAAATCCATTCAAGAGCATACTCCAAAATATATACTTAAACGTCTCACAAAATTGCAAAGGACTGGCATGTACCAGTGTGACGTACGACTGGTCGGAAAATTGACATTTCGTCAAGAACGCAAATTGCATAAGCGATTTGAGACGAATTAGATATAAAATATATCACGAACTGGAACATCATTCATTAAATCCATTCAAGAGCATACTCCAAAATATATACTTAAACGTCTCACAAAATTGAAAAGGACTGGCATGTACCAGTGTGACGTACGACTCTTGGGAAAATTGACATTTCGTCAAGAGCGCAAATTGCATAAGCGATTTAAGACGAATTGGATATTATATATCCCCCTAACAGAGAAGTTAATCGATACATCCCTCCATTTGCAAACGTAAAAATATATACATTAACGTCTCACAATATAGCAAACTAGTCGCTGCAACCAGTGCGATGTGCAGCTGGTCCGAAAATTGACATTCCGTACATAGCCCAAAGTAAATCAGACTTGTATGACAAATTATATACTCAATATCTCATGAATAGAATGACCAATCAACAAGTCCTCGGTAGGGCAAATGTAAAAATGTATCCTGAAACATCTCACTAAATAACAAATATCATGCTGCCACCAGCGTTACGTACGACTGGTCCAAAAATTGACATTTCCTCCAGAGCACAAACTGCATCATAGATTTAAGACGAATTAGATATAACATATATCACGAACGGGAACATCATTCATTAAATCCATTCAAGAGCATATTCCAAAATATATACTTAAACGTCTCACAAAATTGCAAAGGATTGGCATGTACCAGTGTGACGTACGACTGGTCGGAAAAATGACATTTCGTCAAGAGCGCATATTGCATAAGCGATTTGAGACGAATTAGATATTATATATCCCCCTAACAGAGAAGTCAATCGATACATCCCTCCTTTGGCAAACATTAAAATATATACATAAACGTCCCACATTATATCAAACTAGTCGCTGCTACCAGTGCGATGTACAGCTGGTCCGAAAATTGACAGTCCGTACATAGCCCAAAGTAAATCAGACTTGTATGACAAATTAGATACTCAATATCTCATGAATAGAATGACCAATCAACAAGTTCTCGGTAGGCCAAATGTCAAAATGTATCTTGAAACATCTCACTAAATAACAAATATCATGCTGCCACCAGCGTTGCGTACGACTGGTCCAAAAATCGACATTTCCTCCAGAGCACAAACTGCATCATAGATTTAAGACGAATTAGATATAAAATATATCACGAACGGGAACATCATTCATTAAATCCATTCAAGAGCATACCTCAAAATATATACTTAAACGTCTCACAAAATTGCAAAGGACTGGCATGTACCAATGTGACGTACGACTGGTCGCAAAATTGACATTTTGTCAAGAGCGCAAATTGCATAAGCAATTTAAGACAAATTAGATATAAAATATATTACGAACGGGAACATCATTCATTAAATCCATTCAAGAGCATACTCCAAAATATATACTTAAACGTCTCACAAAATTGCAAAGGACTGGCATGTACCAGTGTGACGTACAACTGGTCGGAAAATTGACATTTCGTCAAGAGCGCAAATTGCATAAGCGATTTGAGACGAAATGGATATTATATATCCCCCTAACAGAGAAGTCAATCGATACACCCCTCCTTTGGCAAACGTAAAAATATATACATAAACGTCTCACAATATATCAAACTAGTCGCTGTTACCAGTGCGATGTACAGCTGGTCCGAAAATTGACATTCCGTACATAGCCCAAAGTAAATCAGACTTGTATGACAAATTAGATACTCAATATCTCATGAATAGTATGACCAATCGACAAGTCCTCGGTAGGGCAAATGTCAAAATGTATCCTGAAACATCTCACTAAATAACAAATATCATGCTGTCATCAGCGTTACGTACGACTGGTCCGGAAATTGACATTTCCTCCAGAGCACAAACTGCATCATAGATTTAAGACGAATTTGATATTAAATATATCACGAACGGGAACATCATTCATTAAATCCATTCAAGAGCATACTCCAAAATATATACTTAAACGTCTCACAAAATTGCAAAGGACTGGCATGTACCAGTGTGACGTACAACTGGTCGGAAAATTGACATTTCGTCAAGAGCGCAAATTGCATAAGCGATTTAAGACGAATTAGATATAAATAATATCACGAACGGGAACATCATTCATTAAATCTATACTAGAGCATACTCCAAAATATATACTTAAACGTCTCACAAAATTGCAAAGGACTCGCATGTACCAGTGTGACGTACGACTGGTCGGAAAATTGACATTTCGTCAAGAGCGCAAATTGCATAAGCGATTTGAGACGAATTGTATATTATATATCCCCCTAACAGAGAAGTCAATCGATACATCCCTCTTTTGGCAAACGTAAAAATATATACATAAACGTCTCACAATATATCAAACTAGTCGATGGTACCAGTGCGGTGTACAGCTGGTCCGAAAATTGACATTCCGTACATAGCCCAAAGTAAATCAGACTTGTATGACAAATTAGATACTTAATATCTCATGAATAGTATGACCAATCGACAAGTCCTCGGTAGGGCAAATGTCAAAATGTATCCTGAAACATCTCACTAAATAACAAATATCATGCTGTCACCAGCGTAACGTACGACTGGTCCGGAAATTGACATTTCCTCCAGAGCACAAACTGCATCATAGATTTAAGACGAATTAGATATAAAATATATCACGAACGCGAACATCATTCATTCAATCCATTCAAGAGCATACTCCAAAATATATACTTAAACGTCTCACAAAATTGCAAAGGACTGGCATGTACAAGTGTGACGTACGACTGGTCGGAAAATTGACATTTCTTCAAGAGCGCAAATTGCATAAGCGATTTAAGACGAATTAGATATAAAATATATCACGAACGGGAACATAATTCATCAAATCCATTCAAGAGCATACTCCAAAATATATACTTAAACGTCTCACAAAATTGCAAAGGACTGGCATGTACCAGTGTGACGTACGACTGGTCGGAAAATTGACATTTCGTCAAGAACGCAAATTGCATAAGCGATTTGAGACGAATTAGATATAAAATATATCACGAACTGGAACATCATTCATTAAATCCATTCAAGAGCATACTCCAAAATATATACTTAAACGTCTCACAAAATTGAAAAGGACTGGCATGTACCAGTGTGACGTACGACTCTTGGGAAAATTGACATTTCGTCAAGAGCGCAAATTGCATAAGCGATTTAAGACGAATTGGATATTATATATCCCCCTAACAGAGAAGTTAATCGATACATCCCTCCATTTGCAAACGTAAAAATATATACATTAACGTCTCACAATATAGCAAACTAGTCGCTGCAACCAGTGCGATGTACAGCTGGTCCGAAAATTGACATTCCATACATAGCCCAAAGTAAATCAGACTTGTATGACAAATTATATACTCAATATCTCATGAATAGAATGACCAATCAACAAGTCCTCGGTAGGGCAAATGTAAAAATGTATCCTGAAACATCTCACTAAATAACAAATATCATGCTGCCACCAGCGTTACGTACGACTGGTCCAAAAATTGACATTTCCTCCAGAGCACAAACTGCATCATAGATTTAAGACAAATTAGATATAACATATATCACGAACGGGAACATCATTCATTAAATCCATTCAAGAGCATACTCCAAAATATATACTTAAACGTCTCACAAAATTGCAAAGGATTGGCATGTACCAGTGTGACGTACGACTGGTCGGAAAAATGACATTTCGTCAAGAGCGCATATTGCATAAGCGATTTGAGACGAATTGGATATTATATATCCCCCTAACAGAGAAGTCAATCGATACATCCCTCCTTTGGCAAACGTAAAAATATATACATAAACGTCTCACATTATATCAAACTAGTCGCTGCTACCAGTGCGATGTACAGCTGGTTCGAAAATTGACTGTCCGTACATAGCCCAAAGTAAATCAGACTTGTATGACAAATTAGATACTCAATATCTCATGAATAGAATGACCAATCAACAAGTTCTCGGTAGGGCAAATGTCAAAATGTATCTTGAAACATCTCACTAAATAACAAATATCATGCTGCCACCAGCGTTGCGTACGACTGGTCCGAAAATTGACATTTCCTCCAGAGCACAAACTGCATCATAGATTTAAGACGAATTAGATATAAAATATATCACGAACGGGAACATCATTCATTAAATCCATTCAAGAGCATACTCCAAAATATATACTTAAACGTCTCACAAAATTGCAAAGGACTGGCATGTACCAATGTGACGTACGACTGGTCGCAAAATTGACATTTTGTCAAGAGCGCAAATTGCATAAGCAATTTAAGACAAATTAGATATAAAATATATTACGAACGGGAACATCATTCATTAAATCCATTCAAGAGCATACTCCAAAATATATACTTAAACGTCTCACAAAATTGCAAAGGACTGGCATGTACCAGTGTGACGTACAACTGGTCGGAAAATTGACATTTCGTCAAGAGCGCAAATTGCATAAGCGATTTGAGACGAAATGGATATTATATATCCCCCTAACAGAGAAGTCAATCGATACACCCCTCCTTTGGCAAACGTAAAAATATATACATAAACGTCTCACAATATATCAAACTAGTCGCTGCTACCAGTGCGATGTACAGCTGGTCCGAAAATTGACATTCCGTACATAGCCCAAAGTAAATCAGACTTGTATGACAAATTAGATACTCAATATCTCATGAATAGTTTGACCAATCGACAAGTCCTCGGTAGGGCAAATGTCAAAATGTATCCTGAAACATCTCACTAAATAACAAATATCATGCTGTCATCAGCGTTACGTACGACTGGTCCGGAAATTGACATTTCCTCCAGAGCACAAACTGCATCATAGATTTAAGACGAATTTGATATTAAATATATCACGAACGGGAACATCATTCATTAAATCCATTCAAGAGCATACTCCAAAATATATACTTAAACGTCTCACAAAATTGCAAAGGACTGGCATGTACCAGTGTGACGTACAACTGGTCGGAAAATTGACATTTCGTCAAGAGCGCAAATTGCATAAGCGATTTAAGACGAATTAGATATAAAATATATCACGAACGGGAACATCATTCATTAAATCTATACAAGAGCATACTCCAAAATATATACTTAAACGTCTCACAAAATTGCAAAGGACTCGCATGTACCAGTGTGACGTACGACTGGTCGGAAAATTGACATTTCGTCAAGAGCGCAAATTGCATAAGCGATTTGAGACGAATTGTATATTATATATCCCCCTAACAGAGGAGTCAATCGATACATCCCTCTTTTGGCAAACGTAAAAATATATACATAAACGTCTCACAATATATCAAACTAGTCGATGGTACCAGTGCGGTGTACAGCTGGTCCGAAAATTGACATTCCGTACATAGCCCAAAGTAAATCAGACTTGTATGACAAATTAGATACTTAATATCTCATGAATAGTATGACCAATCGACAAGTCCTCGGTAGGGCAAATGTCAAAATGTATCCTGAAACATCTCACTAAATAACAAATATCATGCTGTCACCAGCGTAACGTACGACTGGTCCGGAAATTGACATTTCCTCCAGAGCACAAACTGCATCATAGATTTAAGACGAATTAGATATAAAATATATCACGAACGCGAACATCATTCATTCAATCCATTCAAGAGCATACTCCAAAATATATACTTAAACGTCTCACAAAATTGCAAAGGACTGGCATGTACAAGTGTGACGTACGACTGGTCGGAAAATTGACATTTCTTCAAGAGCGCAAATTGCATAAGCGATTTAAGACGAATTAGATATAAAATATATCACGAACGGGAACATAATTCATCAAATCCATTCAAGAGCATACTCCAAAATATATACTTAAACGTCTCACAAAATTGCAAAGGACTGGCATGTACCAGTGTGACGTACGACTGGTCGGAAAATTGACATTTCGTCAAGAACGCAAATTGCATAAGCGATTTGAGACGAATTAGATATAAAATATATCACGAACTGGAACATCATTCATTAAATCCATTCAAGAGCATACTCCAAAATATATACTTAAACGTCTCACAAAATTGAAAAGGACTGGCATGTACCAGTGTGACGTACGACTCTTTGGAAAATTGACATTTCGTCAAGAGCGCAAATTGCATAAGCGATTTAATACGAATTGGATATTATATATCCCCCTTACAGAGAAGTTAATCGATACATCCCTCCATTTGCAAACGTAAAAATATATACATTAACGTCTCACAATATAGCAAACTAGTCGCTGCAACCAGTGCGATGTACAGCTGGTCCGAAAATTGACATTCCGTACATAGCCCAAAGTAAATCAGACTTGTATGACAAATTATATACTCAATATCTCATGAATAGAATGACCAATCAACAAGTCCTCGGTAGGGCAAATGTAAAAATGTATCCTGAAACATCTCACTAAATAACAAATATCATGCTGCCACCAGCGTTACGTACGACTGGTCCAAAAATTGACATTTCCTCCAGAGCACAAACTGCATCATAGATTTAAGACGAATTAGATATAACATATATCACGAACGGGAACATCATTCATTAAATCCATTCAAGAGCATACTCCAAAATATATACTTAAACGTCTCACAAAATTGCAAAGGATTGGCATGTACCAGTGTGACGTACGACTGGTCGGAAAAATGACATTTCGTCAAGAGCGCATATTGCATAAGCGATTTGAGACGAATTGGATATTATATATCCCCCTAACAGAGAAGTCAATCGATACATCCCTCCTTTGGCAAACGTAAAAATATATACATAAACGTCTCACATTATATCAAACTAGTCGCTGCTACCAGTGCGATGTACAGCTGGTCCGAAAATTGACAGTCCGTACATAGCCCAAAGTAAATCAGACTTGTATGACAAATTAGATACTCAATATCTCATGAATAGAATGACCAATCAACAAGTTCTCGGTAGGGCAAATGTCAAAATGTATCTTGAAACATCTCACTAAATAACAAATATCATGCTGCCACCAGCGTTGCGTACGACTGGTCCGAAAATTGACATTTCCTCCAGAGCACAAACTGCATCATAGATTTAAGACGAATTAGATATAAAATATATCACGAACGGGAACATCATTCATTAAATCCATTCAAGAGCATACTCCAAAATATATACTTAAACGTCTCACAAAATTGCAAAGGACTGGCATGTACCAATGTGACGTACGACTGGTCGCAAAATTGACATTTTGTCAAGAGCGCAAATTGCATAAGCAATTTAAGACAAATTAGATATAAAATATATTACGAACGGGAACATCATTCATTAAATCCATTCAAGAGCATACTCCAAAATATATACTTAAACGTCTCACAAAATTGCAAAGGACTGGCATGTACCAGTGTGACGTACGACTGGTCGGAAAATTGACATTTCGTCAAGAGCGCAAATTGCATAAGCGATTTGAGACGAAATGGATATTATATATCCCCCTAACAGAGAAGTCAATCGATACACCCCTCCTTTGGCAAACGTAAAAATATATACATAAACGTCTCACAATATATCAAACTAGTCGCTGCTACCAGTGCGATGTACAGCTGGTCCGAAAATTGACATTCCGTACATAGCCCAAAGTAAATCAGACTTGTATGACAAATTAGATACTCAATATCTCATGAATAGTATGACCAATCGACAAGTCCTCGGTAGGGCAAATGTCAAAATGTATCCTGAAACATTTCACTAAATAACAAATATCATGCTGTCATCAGCGTTACGTACGACTGGTCCGGAAATTGACATTTCCTCCAGAGCACAAACTGCATCATAGATTTAAGACGAATTTGATATTGAATATATCACGAACGGGAACACCATTCATTAAATCCATTCAAGAGCATACTCCAAAATATATACTTAAACGTCTCACAAAATTGCAAAGGACTGGCATGTACCAGTGTGACGTACGACTCTTGGGAAAATTGACATTTCGTCAAGAGCGCAAATTGCATAAGCGATTTAAGACGAATTGGATATTATATATCCCCTAACAGAGAAGTTAATCGATACATCCCTCCATTTGCAAACGTAAAAATATATACATTAACGTGTCACAAAATAGCAAACTAGTCGCTGCAACCAGTGCGATGTTCAGCTGGTCCGAAAATTGACATTCCGTACATAGCCCAAAGTAAATCAGACTTGTATGACAAATTATATACTCAATATCTCATGAATAGAATGACCAATCAACAAGTCCTCGGTAGGGAAAATGTAAAAATGTATCCTGAAACATCTCACTAAATAACAAATATCATGCTGCCACCAGCGTTACGTACGACTGGTCCAAAAATTGACATTTCCTCCAGAGCACAAACTGCATCATAGATTTAAGACGAATTAGATATAACATATATCACGAACGGGAACATCATTCATTAAATCCATTCAAGAGCATACTCCAAAATATATACTTAAACGTCTCACAAAATTGCAAAGGATTGGCATGTACCAGTGTGACGTACGACTGGTCGGAAAAATGACATTTCGTCAAGAGCGCATATTGCATAAGCGATTTGAGACGAATTGGATATTATATATCCCCCTAACAGAGAAGTCAATCGATACATCCCTCCTTTGGCAAACGTAAAAATATATACATAAACGTCTCACATTATATCAAACTAGTCGCTGCTACCAGTGCGATGTACAGCTGGTCCGAAAATTGACAGTCCGTACACAGCCCAAAGTAAATCAGACTTGTATGACAAATTAGATACTCAATATCTCATGAATAGAATGACCAATCAACAAGTTCTCGGTAGGGCAAATGTCAAAATGTATCTTGAAACATCTCACTAAATAACAAATATCATGCTGCCACCAGCGTTGCGTACGACTGGTCCGAAAATTGACATTTCCTCCAGAGCACAAACTGCATCATAGATTTAAGACGAATTAGATATAAAATATATCACGAACGGGAACATCATTCATTAAATCCATTCAAGAGCATACTCCAAAATATATACTTAAACGTCTCACAAAATTGCAAAGGACTGGCATGTACCAATGTGACGTACGACTGGTCGCAAAATTGACATTTTGTCAAGAGCGCAAATTGCATAAGCAATTTAAGACAAATTAGATATAAAATATATTACGAACGGGAACATCATTCATTAAATCCATTCAAGAGCATACTCCAAAATATATACTTTTTTTTTTAATTTTTTTATTTATCATGTTTTATTTAATACAACAATAATATATGTAAAAAGAAAATTTCCAAAAAGGCGACTTTGTTTAACATTATAAGTCGCAGGGTTAATTATAAAATTTTATTTCAAAAAACAATCCAATTGGTGAAGCAAAATGGTGAATAAATTAAGCATAGAAGGTTTGATAATTGCTGCTAACACTCAGACACTTACACACTTCTGGAGAAAAGAGGCACTCGTTTCAAGAACAGTTATGTTTGTAGCGTAGTTAAGTTTTGAGCTGCCAAAAAGAAAGAAATTCAATTTCTCTTGTTGGGTCTTAAAATTCTTTTCATATTGGATTTCAAGGTTATTTAGTTTAATTTCGAAGTCAGTTAGGAGGGTCCTACGGAGTCTGCAGTTAAAGATGACATGCTTGGATGTTTCACTTTTGAATCCACACTTACATTTTGGTGTATCAGCTAGAGTAAAGTTGTGGGCATGAAAATGAGATTGAAAAATCAAGTCGACTCTAGTCCTATTAAGACTGATTTCCTCTGGTCTAGGTAAATGCAATGAGGTAGATGATATGATAGGTTCTGCATAAATGAGAAGTGTCAATTTAGATTTGAAAGTACTTAAATTGTCTATCTCTTGGAGTTGTTGGGGTAGTTTGTTCCATTCTGAGATAGCAGTAAAAATGCATGTTTTCTTTAATATCACAGATCTTTTAGCGGGCAAGACAAATTCAGTTGGATTTCTCAAATAGAGAGGAGGTTGTTGTCTCTTATATTCATCAAATATGTTTTGAACATATGAAGGAACTTTCTGATTTTGGACATTGAACATGAGGGTTAGTCGATGAAACTTCCTCCTCGTCTCTAGTTTAGGCCAATTTAGAATATTGAGCACCTTTTCAGAAGATGACCCATGAATAGTTCCACTACAAATCAGAGCTGCCTTGTAGTAGAGTTGGTCAATGCGTTTTAATTTGGAAATATCTGCACATCCATAGAGGATGTCGCAGAAATCAAAATGTGGTAAGATAAAAGATTTGAACATAAGATTTAGATGGTTTCCACTAAGTTTTTTACTTAATGCTTTAAGTGGATTTAAAAGCTTGTCAATTTTCTTTGCAAGATGGGTAATGTGGAAATTGAAAGATAATTTAGAGTCAAAGATAAAGCCAAGGTGTTTATGCGAAGCACACCTAGGTATGGATTCAGTTCCCAATTTTAGGTCAGGGGTTATTATTTCATTCTTTTTTGGACTACTAAATGTCAGATCATCACTTTTAGAGGGTTTGAATTTTAATTGCCATTTATCAGACCAATTGTTTATAGAATTTAGATCAGATTGGAGGGTGTTTATACATTCAGGCATATTATCATGGCTGAAGGGCTGATAAAGAGAAGTGTCATCTGCATACAGAAAACACTTGCTTAAAATATCATCAGGTAAATCGTTTATGTAAACTAAGAATAGCAGAGGTCCTAAGATGGACCCCTGGGGAACTCCCGAATTGATATAGTCGCTGGCTGACCATGGAGATTCATGTCCGTCAATAAGCACTCTTACTTTTCGGTTGGTAAGATAAGATTCAATAAGTAGCATTATATTTGGACCAAAACCGTATGCATGTAGCTTCTTAAGTAATAGCTTATGGGGTAAAGTATCGAAGGCGGCCGATATATCAAGAAAGACTGCACGAACATCATTACCATTATCCATATTAGAAGTTAAAAAATCAAGAATACTTAGTAGTTGGTGTTGTGTACTGTGACCTGGGAGAAATCCACTTTGAAAATTAAATAGAAGATTGTTTGTTAGCAAATGGTCAAACATCCTTTTAAAAATAACTCTCTCGGCAACCTTTGAAAGGCAGCTTAATAGAGTTATTGGACGGTAATTAGAAACAAGATTTTTGTCACTTTTTTTATGGCATGGGATAATATTCCCTAGTTTCCAGGAATTAGGAAATTTTCTCATTTCAAACATCTTATTGAGAAATTTTGAAAATAATTTTGATAAAGATGGAGCTGCTAACTTGAGCATTTTATTACTTAGTTTGTCAGGACCTAAAGCTTTGCTAACATCGAGTGATAAAAGAATTTCATAAATCTCTCTGTCATTTGTTGAAAGGATATTTAAAAAAGAATCAGTTCTAAGGTCAAATTGAACACTGTCTGTATCTACGTTATGATCAGAATGAAACTTTTTGATGAAATGGTCAAGAAATAAATTAGCCTTTTCTGTGCTGGTGAGTATAGAAGAGCCGTTTTGGTTGGTCAAAATAGGAATCCTAACAACTTTAGTTTTGAATAAAAGTTTAGATATGACCGACCAGTAAGACTTGCTGCCATATTTAAGGAAGTTTAATTTCTCATACATGTGTGATTCATACTCAAGTTTGGCCTTTGTTATTTCCTCGTTAACAATATCACACTGGTCAATGTACTTTTGATAGCGTTCTTGATTGTTGTTGTGGCGGTATTTGAAATGTAGACGATTCCGTTTATTAATTAGTGTTTTAATGTGAGGCTTGAACCATGGTTTATCATTGCTCCGGACCTTTATAAGTTTATTTGGAATGGTATTAGTAAATATTTGGTAGAGTTGGTTAGTAAATTGATCACATAACATGTCCATATCATATGAATTTTCAATAAGTTGATCAAGTTTTGAATTTCTAATTGAGTCGTTGATATTTTGAACATCAGCCTCGGAATATGACCAAATTCTACGGAAATATGGCAGTTCCTTTACTGTACCAATAAATGAGGTACAGACTAGAGTGCTGTGGTCAGTATTTCCGATTGGAGGTGTAACATTTGAAGAGGATATAAGATTTGGTTGATTAGTAATAAGAAGATCAATGCAGGATTGGCTTCTATTTGTGACGCGAGTTGGTTGGTCAATTAACTGCGAAAGACCCAGACTTTGGAGATGGTTATTAAGCTCATTTCCAGTAAAGTTTTCATTGTCAGCATCCCACCAAATTTTGTTACGAGCATTAAAATCCCCATTAATGACAAGCAGGTCAGCATTGGCATTAGTCAAAATGTTGGAGCAGGTATCATAAAATCTTTTAAAATATGCTTTAGACTGTTGAGTATCTTGGGAAGGGGAACGGTAAAAAACTCCATATATAATGCTCTTGTGGTGGAGCTTAAGTTCAATAAATAAGGCATCTCCCTCAGCATTAACAAAATCATGTCGAGCTATAATAGGGATTTCTTCAGATATATAGATAAGTAAGCCACGATTTTTAGCCGAGTAAATTGGAGGATGAAAATTAGGAATGGAAAAACGATTGGTAATTTCATCTTGGGTAAAGGTTCCGACTTCACAGAGACCTACAACTTGGCAATCTTCTGTTAAGATACGTGTTTTAAGAGCATCAAACCGAGCGCCAAATTGAGCACTGATGCTATTTATGTTGGAGAACAAAAATTTTACAGTTGACCAGTTATGAGGTCCAGGATGTGATTCTATGTCGCCACTTAAAATAAGTAAGGATTCAATGGTGTTGGGTATATAGCAGAGTTGAGGAGTAAAAACAATGATAAGAAGCACAAATGAAGTGATAACATATATCATATTACGCAAACTATATGAAGTTACACTACATGCAACTTGGACATAATTGATAATACTTAAGACTAGGAAGCCCATAATATTTATATAAACAATAAACACAGTTATGAGTACTAAGGAAATCATATGCGGTGAGAGATTAAGCAATAAACCATTGACCGTTGTAAGGAGCAATAGTAATCCAGTCAATAGTTGAAAGAGTACTTGAAGCATTTGGCATTTACTAGGTTTGGAAGAGTCAAGTAATTTATTTGTACTGCAGATACTACTGAATAGACCAATGGCTCTACGCCAAGATTGAGTATCTATGCCCATTGCCTTATTAAGCAGTTGGCATAAGAGAAATATACATTAAAAAAGAATATCAGGTTGAGGTATGGAAAGATGAGTACATACGCTACATTCTTCTATGTAAGTTTCATGAGGAAGAGGTAAACAAAGTGTGTAAGTGCCAAAGTGAATGAACCTTTATTAAGACTATGACAAGTTTTTAACCTGTTAAATATATACTTAAACGTCTCACAAAATTGCAAAGGACTGGCATGTACCAGTGTGACGTACGACTGGTCGGAAAATTGACATTTCGTCAAGAGCGCAAATTGCATAAGCGATTTGAGACGAAATGGATATTATATATCCCCCTAACAGAGAAGTCAATCGATACACCCCTCCTTTGGCAAACGTAAAAATATATACATAAACGTCTCACAATTTATCAAACTAGTCGCTGCTACCAGTGCGATGTACAGCTGGTCCGAAAATTGACATTCCGTACATAGCCCAAAGTAAATCAGACTTGTATGACAAATTAGATACTCAATATCTAATGAATAGTATGACCAATCGACATGTCCTGGGTAGGGCAAATGTCAAAATGTATCCTGAAACATCTCATAAATAACAAATATCATGCTGTCACCAGCGTTACGTACGACTGGTCCGGAAATTGACATTTCCTCCAGAGCACAAACTGCATCATATATTTAAGACGAATTAGATATAAAATACATCACGAACGGCAACATCATTCACTAAATCCATTCAAGAGCATACTCCAAAATATATACTTAAACGTCTCACAAAATTACAAAGGACTGGCATGTACCAGTGTGACGTACGACAGGTCGGAAAATTGACATTTCGTCAAGAGCGCAAATTGCATAAGCGATTTAAGACGAATTAGATATAAATTCAAACATGACCGTGCTCTATTCGAATTTCTCAACCAATCAGAATGCAGCATAGCCAATATAGAACGTTCTCTAATTCTCCATAGATGCACGACCATGCTCTATTCAATCTGCAATTTGCATTGTTTTGAGTGACGTCACATCTCAGCTGCACATCTGGGGCTCTGTCCGGGGATAGCTGTTCTTTTTTACTCCCTCCGTAACTACTATAACTATTTAACTATGGCTGACTTCCTTGTTTTGTATAAAATCTAAAACGGGGAGTAAAATAGAACAGCCCAAACAAATTCTAAAATTTTTCCGGCCGACTTCAGAATCTTGACAGCATGCGTATTCTTCCTTCATGCCCGTTCCACAGACACGGCTTTTACTAATTTTTATGTTTGAATCGGAATAAATAATGATAGGCCATTCAATATGGTGAAATTCAGCACTCGTTGGACAGAATGTTAGTACAAATGCACTCACCTTCGGTTCGTGCTTTGTACAACATTCTGTCCAACTCGTGCTGAATTTCACCATATTGAATGGCCTATCATTATTTATTCCTTAAATATATCACGAACGGGAACATCATTCATTAAATCCATTCAAGAACATCCTCAAAAATATATACTTAAACGTCTCACAAAATTGCAAAGGATTGGCATGTACCAGTGTGACGTACGACTGGTCGGAAAATTGACATTTCGTCAACAGCGCAGATTGCATAAGCGATTTAAGACGAATTAGATATAAAATATATCACGAACGGGAACATCATTCATTAAATCCATTCAAGAGCATACTCCAAAATATATACTTAAACGTCTCACAAAATTGCAAAGGACTGGCATGTACCAGTGTGACGTACGACTGGTCGAAAAATTGACATTTCGTCAAGAGCGCAAATTGCATAAGCGATTTGAGACGAAATGGATATTATATATCCCCCTAACAGAGAAGTCAATCGATACACCCCTCCTTTGGCAAACGTAAAAATATATACATAAACGTCTCACAATATATCAAACTAGTCGCTGCTACCAGTGCGATGTACAGCTTGTCCGAAAATTGACATTCCATACATAGCCCAAAGTAAATCAGACTTGTATGACAAATTAGATACTCAATATCTCATGAATAGTATGACTAATCGACAAGTTCTCGGTAGGGCAAATGTCAAAATGTATCCTGAAACATCTCACTAAATAACAAATATCATGCTGTCACCAGCGTTACGTACGACTGGTCCGGAAATTGACATTTCCTCCAGAGCACAAACTGCATCATAGATGTAAGACGAATTAGATATAAAATATATCACGAACGGGAACATCATTCATTAAATCCATTCAAGAGCATACTCCAAAATATATACTTAACCGTCTCACGAAATTGCAAAGGACTGGCATGTACCAATGTGACGTACGACTGGTCGGAAAATTGACATTTTGTCAAGAGCGCAAATTGCATAAGCGATTTAAGACAAATTAGATATAAAATATATTACGAACGGGAACATCATTCATTAAATCCATTCAAGAGCATACTCCAAAATATATACTTAAACGTCTCACAAAATTGCAAAGGACTGGCATGTACCAGTGTGACGTACGACTGGTCGGAAAATTGACATTTCGTCAAGAGCGCAAATTGCATAAGCGATTTGAGACGAATTGGATATTATATATCCCCCTAAAAGAGAAGTCAATCGATACATCCCTCCTTTGGCAAACGTAAAAATATATACATAAACGTCTCACAATATATCAAACTAGTCGATGGTACCAGTGCGATGTACAGCTGGTCCGAAAATTGACATTCCGTACATAGCCCAAAGTAAATCAGACTTGTATGACAAATTAGATACTCAATATATCATGAATAGTATGACCAATCTACACGTCCTCGGTAAGGCAAATGTCAAAATGTATCCTGAAACATCTCACTAAAATTGACATTTCGTCAAGAGCGCAAATTGCATAAGCGATTAAGACGAATTAGATATAAAATATATCACGAACGGGAACATCATTCATTAAATCCATTCAAGAGCATACTCCAAAATATTTACTTAAACGTCTCACAAAATTGCAAATGACTGGCATGTACCAGTGTGACGTACGACTGGTCGGAAAATTGACATTTCGTCAAGAGCGCAAATTGCATAAGCGATTTAAGACGAGTTAGATATAAAATATATCACGAACGGGAACATCACTCATTAAATCCATTCAAGAGCATACTCCAAAATATATACTTAAACGTCTCACAAAATTGCAAAGGACTGGCATGTACAAGTGTGACGTACGACTGGTCGGAAAATTGACATTTCGTCAAGAGCGCAAATTGCATAAGCGATTTAAGACGAATTAGATATAAAATATATCACGAACAGGAACATCATTCATTAAATTCATTCAAGAGCATATTCCAAAATATATACTTAAACGTCTCACAAAATTGCAAAGGACTGGCATGTACCAGTGTGACGCACGAATGGTCGGAAAATTGACATTTCGTCAAGAGTGCAAATTGCATAGGCGATTTGAGACGAATTGGATATTATATATCCCCCTAACAGAGAAGTCAATCGATACACCCCTCCTTTGGCAAACGTAAACATATATACATAAACGTCTCACAATATATCAAACAAGTCGCTGCTACCAGTGCGATGTACAGCTGGTCCGAAAATTGACATTCCATACATAGCCCAAAGTAAATCAGACTTGTATGACAAATTAGATACTCAATATCTCATGAATAGTATGACCAATCGACAAGTTCTCGGTAGGGCAAATGTCAAAATGTATCCTGAAACATCTCACTAAATAACAAATATCATGCTGTCACCAGCGTTACGTACGACTGGTCCGGAAATTGACATTTCCTCCAGAGCACAAACTGCATCATAGATGTAAGACGAATTAGATATAAAATATATCACGAACGGGAACATCATTCATTAAATCCATTCAAGAGCATACTCCAAAATATATACTTAAACGTCTCACAAAATTGCAAAGGACTGGCATGTACCAATGTGACGTACGACTGGTCGGAAAATTGACATTTTGTCAAGAGCGCAAATTGCATAAGCGATTTAAGACAAATTAGATATAAAATATATTACGAACGGGAACACCATTCATTAAATCCATTCAAGAGCATACTCCAAAATATATACTTAAACGTCTCACAAAATTGCAAAGGACTGGCATGTACCGGTGTGACGTACGACTGGTCGGAAAATTGACATTTCGTCAAGAGCGCAAATTGCATAAGCGATTTGAGACGAATTGGATATTATATGTTACGTATTTTTGGATGTTTAATTCAAACACAAAATACTTTCTCTTCAGAGGCGTATTAAAATATATTTTATTTCTTCAATTTCTTAATAACTACAATATCCACAATATATCTTACTGTTACAAAACTCAATTTAATTCCTCTCTAAAAACTTCTATAAAAACTGCGCAATTCTTGAAACATTCGCTTTTATACCTAACCTCGAGATCAGAGGCCATTAAAATCAGAGATCATATAGGTCTAGCAGTTGATCCAAGAATCAGAGATCATTGAGGTCTCACCTTGTTGATCCTAAGAAAGGTCGTTGAGATCTCACCTCGCTGATCTCAAATTCAGAACAACAAGCTAGTCTAAAAATAGATTACTATACTGCGCAATAGCTCAGATCTCAATGTTAGAGAAATATATATGTATTTTGAAACATATGTTGTGCTTTAAAAGAAACATATTAAGTTTATGAAATATGAAAACCTTAGTAAAAGAATGCATGCAATGTATTCTACACTCTCCTCAGCCTAAATTGATAGTTCGGCTTGACTTTTAACAAATGTTTTGGCTTAAACAAAGTTAGTTTATATAAGAATAAACAATGATTCTAGCAATTTTCCAAATCAGGATACCAGTGGCACACTAATCACTCTATTCTCATGATCAAACGTTTGTGATGTAATAATTTACCACCACAGGTATCAAATATAGAAATTATACCATTTATGTATATAAAATGTATTTTGAACAACCTGCATTTATATCCTCCCCAATTTGCCTTGTTTGGAGATCACTGTATGTGACTATAGGCCATCCACGAAATGCAACCTGTTTTCAACACATTCCCTATTTCATTGAGATTTTAAATTTGTTTTAAGTAATAGTTTATATACTTTAGTTCTAGAACAAATATTATGCATATCACTTTAACCGAAACAGTCTTGAGGGAATACAATGTCCAGGGTGTATAAAAGTTTCAACAGCATACAACAGATTGTTTCTAGACAGATTTTCGCATGACCTGCACAGTCTCACATAATTTATGCATTACTTAGCATCATTGCAGGCGAAGGATATATTCACTTTAATCCATTGAAAAGTAAGTATATTTCTTTTATTTACAGATTAATATGATTATAACTTACTTATTATGAAGTAAGATTCATGGAATTTGCCTTCTGAAATATTTTTTTTTTTAGATACATGGTATCTTCATCACGGAACAATGAGTCCACATGACTCCATAGCTAATTATGTACTATTTGAACACAGAATGTTTGATCATTTTGATATACCTATTGCTTTCTTAAAACTTGTGACTATGACACTTTGTTGACTCAACCGGATTTGATCTAATTTGTATACAGTCAATAGATAAATAGTCAATAGTAAATCATAGGCATGCAAAGAATAACAACGTTTTTTTAGTATTCACCATCTTGTTATTCTTTTAATGATGTAACACACATTTTCCTAATTAAATGAGCAGATCTTAATTTCATGTACAATGTTCAATACATATATTTGAATATATTTCCTACCAGAATGATATATAAATGTATATCTTTCCGATATAACACCCCGGGCCCGGGTAAAACCATGGACTTACTTCTGTAAATCCATGATGTATTTTGATTAATATACAAATACATTATATAATACAGTTAAACATGTTTTTTTAAATATGTCAAGATCAACACCAATACTATTTTGTTTTCAGAAACATCTTATCTGGATCCTGAAACATTGCAATCATTCGCAATTTGATGCCTACTATATCTAATATGTTGTACTCACTACTTATGTTTCAACCTCAACGGCAAACATTATGTCAAGTGTGTGAATTAAACAGGTTTCCACCAAGAATGAGGCAGAATGTCACATAGGTATGTTCAATAATATGTTTATGCTACAGCCCACACAGAATTTATTCTGGTTTTCACCAAAAATTATGCTGCAGTCCACACAGTTACCGGTATGTTTGAATTAAAGAATCAGTCTTCCCCTGTGATAATTCCTTATTCCACAAAGGTTCAATAATGCATTATTTGAATATGGTTTACCTACATATAACTAACATATAGTTATTCACCAATAATTGTAGGTCAGCACACATAGTAATTAATATCACTCTTTGGCACACACAGTACCTTTATATACCAATCTCCATATTTGGGACACTGATACCAGTTCCTTCAATATGAAGGCGAAAATTCGAAAAGTTTTATTTTTAATAATTCTCAGCATTCCTAAATGTCCCAGTTCTCAGCTGGTGGTGGGGTAAGAATCCTCGAGTTTGTATCCCTAAATCCATATTGTTGATTCTTACAATCGGCTATAAAATGTCCAGGTTCACGGCAACCATAGCAGGTCCTTACACGATGTTTCTTAAATCTGGTATTTTGTTCAAGAGGTCTTTCATCAGTCTGGTTGAATTGACCCTCATGTGGACGTGGTTTGTCCTGAGATTCAACCTTCTCGAGGAATTTCGTTAAAAGGCCTTCCATGCGACTCAAATGTGTATCTGGTGTGTTTTTGATTTTCTGATAACGAATTATTTTTGGTTTTTCCTGACTTTTCTGAAACGCTTCATATTCCACTGCAAGTCGGATCGCTTCGTCAATATTCTTTGGGTGTCCCTGCTTAATAGCCCATTTTATTTCCATATCTTGGAGTCCATTCATGAAGTTGTCATAGGCCATTTGACATCTCATTTGGTGTGTTGCTTCAGGCCAGGCTTTATTCGTAAGGCGTTTAATCTCCTGACCGAACTCTGGTAACGATTCACCAGGTTTGCGTACCTTCATTGAAAGTTGAGTTTTATGGATATCCACCATATTATCAGGTTCGAACCTCTCTTGTAGATGTGAAGTGAGAGTTCGATAGTTGAGGCGGTCCTCGGATGACAAATCTGTTAGGATCGCCAAGGCATCTTTCCTTAGAGCTATTGCTAACTCCATGGCCTTTGTTTTGTTATCCCATCCATTTGTTTCAGCAACCATATCGAAATGTACTTTATAGTCTAACCAGCTTGACGATCCATTATAAACTGCCGGTTTGCGAGTCCTTTTTGACAGACCAATCGATGTAATGTCCAGTTTCGGAGTGGAAGCATGTTGGGGCTTATATTTAGGAAGTTCAGCGAATTCCTCCATACTAGGTTCTTCAATCGGATCATTCGAATCATCATTGCAATCACTGTCACTGTCGCTATCAAGATTAAGTTCTTGTAATAGTCCAACAGGCTGTGTTCTTTGAGAACAGGTTTTCCTAGAAATATGTCTCTTATTCCTTCTTAAGTTCCCTATCTCGGACTGTAACATAGAATTTTCTTCAGTTAAGGTTTTCACTTTTTGAATTTCTTGTTGTAACATATTGTTCATTTGTTTTCGCATATATTGCATGTCTTTTCTCACGTTTTCTTCCCGAATGTCATTATGTCTGCTTAAAACCTCTAATTTTGTTTTCATATTTAATTCGAACATGTCTCTTTGGTCTTTCATTAGAGTTTGTAGGGCATGTATTTGTTTTTCAAAGTCATGTTCACGATCAAGAAGTGTAGTAATGAGTTTTTGTTGTTGAAGTAGTTTTTCTTCTTTGTTATAGTCCCAACTCAAATCGCCTGTTGATATTGAAAATGTATCCTGTTTATCATCATCTTGTCGTTTTTCACCACCTACAGCGCCAAGAAGATGTTCATCTCGCGTATCAGTAAATCGAATGTCTGGTACAACCGTAGATTTGCTTTTTAGTGAATAGTCCAGGGCTTTTTCCAAAGATTTTAAAGATTCAATCGGTTTATCCTCCCTTCTAACATCATGTACTTCATCCATTTTAGTGGTTTTTGTAGGGCTATCATCCATTGAGTTATCCATATTATATCACTTTAATTACAGTATTAAAATTAGCACTTTTGATTATTATATATAAGCACATTATTCAGAATGTGCAGATTTATTCATCACTATTATCAAATATTTTATTTAATTTCCAGGTTGGCGAATAATACAATTATGATCACGGATGTTGGTTTCACACAGCAATATTCCTGGCACAATTTATATCCTATGGATAACAATTATTATAATCAGAAGTCAATCACACTGCACTACAATCGGATCTTCACTAAGATATATTTCATATGGTGAATCCAGCAGCAACATATTTAATGTAGATCATATCAAATGGATAACACCACCATAACAGATATGAAGAAAATCACAATAGATACTCGATCATACATATACACTTAATAAAAGTGTATTCCTTGTGATATGAATTATGCTGACAATTATATCCAAATATTATGGCACCATCATGTTCCATCCAAATTGGATTTATTCAACATATAGATAAATATATATCCACACAAAGGTGATCATCTCCATTTATAAAATCAGATGGTCGTGATTAGCATCAGCACAATGGTGTTTTATTTCGTGTGCAGCAGTGATTATTTCCAATATCCTTGAATAAAGTCCTGGAAAAGAATTATTGCAGCTTTTGGAGTTTATGTAACGATGATCACTGCTCTGGTATATGGTTCCGCGATACGCTTTGCCATATCTTCTGCATCAGCTATAGAGTTCGCCATACATGTGATAGGTTGTATAACATAACCAAAATGTTGCAGGGAATCTTGCTCCATAAGTTCAGTTACTTTTGACACTTTTTCTTCACTTGCTCCATCGACAATAATTACAAGATATGTGATTTCTATCTCCGGACACAGCATGATGTATTTTGTTCCAGAGTAAATTAACAAGTTGTTAAGTCCAACCACGTATTTCACTGAAGTTATTCCAATGTATCCAAATGTCTAAGTAAAATTCCTATGTTGCATATTTAATATGATTGTTTTCCAATTATTTTTTTCTAAGTTCTTTCCCCTGTTAAAATGTCTAAGAAATGTCCTTTGTTAAATATCCATTGAAATATTTTTCCAAAATTTTTGAAGTTTTGTTTTGTTTTAGCTTCATCCAAAATTTTGAAGTCCAAAAGTTCCACTTTTTCGCTGCCACCAGTGTTACGTATTTTTGGATGTTTAATTCAAACACAAAATACTTTCTCTTCAGAGGCGTATTAAAATATATTTTATTTCTTCAATTTCTTAATAACTACAATATCCACAATATATCTTACTGTTACAAAACTCAATTTAATTCCTCTCTAAAAACTTCTATAAAAACTGCGCAATTCTTGAAACATTCGCTTTTATACCTAACCTCGAGATCAGAGGCCATTAAAATCAGAGATCATATAGGTCTAGCAGTTGATCCAAGAATCAGAGATCATTGAGGTCTCACCTTGTTGATCCTAAGAAAGGTCGTTGAGATCTCACCTCGCTGATCTCAAATTCAGAACAACAAGCTAGTCTAAAAATAGATTACTATACTGCGCAATAGCTCAGATCTCAATGTTAGAGAAATATATATGTATTTTGAAACATATGTTGTGCTTTAAAAGAAACATATTAAGTTTATGAAATATGAAAACCTTAGTAAAAGAATGCATGCAATGTATTCTACATATATATCCCCCTAAAAGAGAAGTCAATCGATACATCCCTCCTTTGGCAAACGTAAAAATATATACATAAACGTCTCACAATATATCAAACTAGTCGCTGCTACCAGTGCGATGTACAGCTGGTCCGAAAATTGACATTCCGTACATAGCCCAAAGTAAATCAGACTTGTATGACAAATTAGATACTCAATATCTCATGAATAGTATGACCAATCGACATGTCCTGGGTAGGGCAAATGTCAAAATGTATCCTGAAACATCTCATAAATAACAAATATCATGCTGTCACCAGCGTTACGTACGACTGGTCCGGAAATTGACATTTCCTCCAGAGCACAAACTGCATCATATATTTAAGACGAATTAGATATAAAATACATCACGAACGGCAACATCATTCACTAAATCCATTCAAGAGCATACTCCAAAATATATACTTAAACGTCTCACAAAATTGCAAAGGACTGGCATGTACCAGTGTGACGTACGACAGGTCGGAAAATTGACATTTCGTCAAGAGCGCAAATTGCATGAGCGATTTAAGACGAATTAGATATAAAATATATCACGAACGGGAACATCATTCATTAAATCCATTCAAGAACATCCTCAAAAATATATACTTAAACGTCTCACAAAATTGCAAAGGATTGGCATGTACCAGTGTGACGTACGACTGGTCGGAAAATTGACATTTCGTCAACAGCGCAGATTGCATAAGCGATTTAAGACGAATTAGATATAAAATATATCACGAACGGGAACATCATTCATTAAATCCATTCAAGAGCATACTCCAAAATATATACTTAAACGTCTCACAAAATTGCAAAGGACTGGCATGTACCAGTGTGACGCACGACTGGTCGGAAAATTGACATTTCGTCAAGAGCGCAAATTGCATAAGCGATTTGAGACGAATTGGTTATTATATATCCCACTAACAAAGAAGTCAATCGATACATCCCTCCTTTGGCAAACGTAAAAATATATACATAAACGTCTCACAATATATCAAACTAGTCGCTGCTACCAGTGCGATGTACAGCTGGTCCGAAAATTGACATTCCGTACATAGCCTAAAGTAAATCAGACTTGTATGACAAATTAGATACTTAATATCTCATGAATAGTATGACCAATCGACAAGTCCTCGGTAGGCCAAATGTCAAAATGTATCCTGAAACATCTCACTAAATAACAAATATCATGCTGTCACCAGCGTTACGTGCAACTGGTCCGGAAATTGACATTTTCTCCAGAGCACAAACTGCATAATAGATTTAAGACGAATTAGATATAAAATATATCACGAACGGGAACATCATTCATTAAATCCATTCAAGAGCATACTCCAAAATATATACTTAAACGTCTCAAAAAATTGCAAAGGACTGGCATGTACCAGTGTGACGTACGACTGGTCGGAAAATTGACATTTCGTCAAGAGCGCAAATTGCATAAGCGATTAAGACGAATTAGATATAAAATATATCACGAACGGGAACATCATTCATTAAATCCATTCAAGAGCATACTCCAAAATATTTACTTAAACGTCTCATAAAATTGCAAATGACTGGCATGTACCAGTGTGACGTACGACTGGTCGGAAAATTGACATTTCGTCAAGAGCGCAAATTGCATAAGCGATTTAAGACGAGTTAGATATAAAATATATCACGAACGGGAACATCACTCATTAAATCCATTCAAGAGCATACTCAAAAATATATACTTAAACGTCTCACAAAATTGCAAATGACTGGCATGTACCAGTGTGACGTACGACTGGTCGGAAAATTGACATTTCGTCAAGAGCGCAAATTGCATAAGCGATTTAAGACGAGTTAGATATAAAATATATCACGAACGGGAATATCACTCATTAAATCCATTCAAGAGCATACTCCAAAATATATACTTAAACGTCTCACAAAATTGCAAAGGACTGGCATGTACCAGTGTGACGTACGACTGGGTGGAAAATTGACATTTCGTCAAGAGCGCAAATTGCATAGGCGATTTAAGACGAATTAGATATAAAACATATCACGAACAGGAACATCATTCATTAAATTCATTCAAGAGCATACTCTAAAATATATACTTAAACGTCTCACAAAATTGCAAATGACTGGCATGTACCAGTGTGACGCACGAATTCGGAAAATTGACATTTCGTCAAGAGTGCAAATTGCATAAGCGATTTGAGACGAATTGGATATTATATATCCCCCTAACATCGAAGTCAATCGATACATCCCTCCTTTGGCAAACGTAAACATATATACATAAACGTCTCACAATATATCAAACTAGTCGCTGCTACCAGTGCGATGTACAGCTGGTCCGAAAATTGACATTCCTTACATAGCCCAAAGTAAATCAGACTTGTATGACAAATTAGATACTCAATATCTCATGAATAGTATGACCAATCGACATGTCCTGGGTAGGGCAAATGTCAAAATGTATCCTGAAACATCTCACTAAATAACAAATATCATGCTGTCACCAGCGTTACGTACGACTGGTCCGGAAATTGACATTTCCTCCAGAGCACAAACTGAATCATAGATGTAAGACGAATTAGATATAAAATATATCACGAACGGGAACATCATTCATTAAATCCATTCAAGAGCATACTCCAAAATATATACTTAAACGTCTCACAAAATTGCAAAGGACTGGCATGTACCAATGTGACGTACGACTGGTCGGAAAATTAACATTTTGTCAAGAGCGCAAACTGCATAAGCGATTTAAGACAAATTAGATATAAAATATATTACGAACGGGAACATCATTCATTAAATCCATTCAAGAGCATACTCCAAAATATATACTTAAACGTCTCACAAAATTGCAAAGGACTGGCATGTACCAGTGTGACGTACGACTGGTCGGAAAATTGACATTTTGTCAAGAGCGCAAATTGCATAAGCGATTTGAGACGAATTGGATATTATATATCCCCCTAAAAGAGAAGTCAATCGATACATCCCTCCTTTGGCAAACGTAAAAATATATACATAAACGTCTCACAATATATCAAACTAGTCGCTGCTACCAGTGCGATGTACAGCTGGTCCGAAAATTGACATTCCTTACATAGCCCAAAGTAAATCAGACTTGTATGACAAATTAGATACTCAATATCTCATGAATAGTATGACCAATCGACATGTCCTGGGTAGGGCAAATGTCAAAATGTATCCTGAAACATCTCATAAATAACAAATATCATGCTGTCACCAGCGTTACGTACGACTGGTCCGGAAATTGACATTTCCTCCAGAGCACTAACTGCATCATATATTTAAGACGAATTAGATATAAAATACATCACGAACGGCAACATCATTCACTAAATCCATTCAAGAGCATACTCCAAAATATATACTTAAACGTCTCACAAAATTGCAAAGGACTGGCATGTACCAGTGTGACGTACGACAGGTCGGAAAATTGACATTTCGTCAAGAGCGCAAATTGAATAAGCGATTTAAGACGAATTAGATATAAAATATATCACGAACGGGAACATCATTCATTAAATCCATTCAAGAGCATACTCCAAAATATATACTTAAACGTCTCACAAAATTGCAAGGACTGGCATGTACCAGTGTGACGCACGACTGTTCGGAAAATTGACATTTCGTCAAGAGCGCAAATTGCATAAGCGATTTGAGACGAATTGGTTATTATATATCCCCCTAACAAAGAAGTCAATCGATACATCCCTCCTTTGGCAAACGTAAAAATATATACATAAACGTCTCACAATATATCAAACTAGTCGCTGCTACCAGTGCGATGTACAGCTGGTCCGAAAATTGACATTCCGTACATAGCCCAAAGTAAATCAGACTTGTATGACAAATTAGATACTCAATATATCATGAATAGTATGACCAATCGACAAGTCCTCGGTAAGGCAAATGTCAAAATGTATCCTGAAACATCTCACTAAAATTGACATTTCGTCAAGAGCGCAAATTGCATAAGCGATTAAGACGAATAAGATATAAAATATATCACGAACGGGAACATCATTCATTAAATCCATTCAAGAGCATACTCCAAAATATTTACTTAAACGTCTCACAAAATTGCAAATGACTGGCATGTACCAGTGTGACGTACGACTGGTCGGAAAATTGACATTTCGTCAAGAGCACAAATTGCATAAGCGATTTAAGACGAGTTAGATGTAAAATATATCACGAACGGGAATATCACTCATTAAATCCATTCAAGAGCATACTCCAAAATATATACTTAAACGTCTCACAAAATTGCAAAGGACTGGCATGTACCAGTGTGACGTACGACTGGTCGGAAAATTGACATTTCGTCAAGAGCGCAAATTGCATAAGCGATTTAAGACGAATTACATATAAAATATATCACGAACAGGAACATCATTCATTAAATTCATTCAAGAGCATACTCCAAAATATAAACTTAAACGTCTCACAAAATTGCAAATGACTGGCATGTACCAGTGTGACGCACGAATGGTCGGAAAATTGACATTTCGTCAAGAGTGCAAATTGCATAAGCGATTTGAGACGAATTGGATATTATATATCCCCCTAACAGAGAAGTCAATCGATACATCCCTCTTTTGGCAAACGTAAAAATATATACATAAACGTCTCACAATATATCAAACTAGTCGCTGCTACCAGTGCGATGTACAGCTGGTCCGAAAATTGACATTCCGTACATAGCACAAAGTAAACCAGACTTGTATGACAAATTAGATACTCAATATCTCATGAATCAAATGACCAATCGACAAGTCCTCGGTAGGGCAAATGTCAAAATGTATCCTGAAACATCTCACTAAATAACAGATATCATGCTGTCACCAGCGCTACGTACGACTGGTCCGGAAATTGACATTTCCTCCAGAGCACAAACTGCATCATAGATTTAAGACGAATTAGATATAAAATCTATCACGAACGGGAACATCATTCATTAAATCCATTGAAGAGCATACTCCAAAATATATACTAAAACGTCTCACAAAATTGCAAAGAACTGGCATGTACCAGTGTGACGAACGACTGGTCGGAAAATTGACATTTCGTCAAGAGCACAAATTGCATAAGCGATTAAAGACGAATTAGATATAATATATATCACGAACGGGAACATCATTCATTAAATCCATTCAAGAGCCTACTCCAAAATATATACTTAAACGTCTCACAAAATTGCAAAGGACTGGCATGTACCAGTGTGACGTACGACTGGTCGGAAAATTGACATTTCGTCAAGAGCGCAAATTGCATAAGCGATTTGAGACGAATTGGATATTATATATCCCCCTAACAGAGAAGTCAATCGATACATCCCTCCTTTGGCAAACGTAAAAATATATACATAAACGTCTCACAATATATCAAACTAGTCGCTGCTACCAGTGCGATGTACAACTGGTCCGAAAATTGACATTCCGTACATAGCCCAAAGTAAATCAGACTTGTATGACAAATTAGATACTCAATATCTCATAATTAGTATGACCAATCGACAAGTCCTCGGTAGGGCAAATGTCAAAATGTATCCTGAAACATCTCACTAAATAACAAATATCATGCTGTCACCAGCGTTACGTACGACTGGTCCGGAAATTGACATTTCCTCCAGAGCACAAACTGCATCATAGATTTAAGACGAATGAGATATTAAATATATCACGAACGGG
Source organism: Owenia fusiformis (assembly GCA_903813345.2). Classification (NCBI taxonomy): domain Eukaryota; kingdom Metazoa; phylum Annelida; class Polychaeta; order Sabellida; family Oweniidae; genus Owenia; species Owenia fusiformis. The sequence continues at coordinate 24,582,822 of CAIIXF020000012.1, forward strand.
AACATCATTTATTAAATCCATTCAAGAGCATACTCCAAAATATATACCTAAACGTCTCACAAAATTGCAAAGGACTGGCATGTACCAGTGTGACGTACGACTGGTCGGAAAATTGACATTTCGTCAAGAGCGCAAATTGCATAAGCGATTTAAGACGAATTAGATATAAAATATATCACGAACAGGAACATCATTCATTAAATTCATTCAAGAGCATACTCCAAAATATATACTTAAACGTCTCACAAAATTGCAAAGGACTGGCATGTACCAGTGTGACGTACGACTGGTCGGAAAATTGACATTTTGTCAAGAGCGCAAATTTCATAAGCGATTTAAGACAAATTAGATATTATATATCCCCCTAAAAGAGAAGTCAATCGATACATCCCTCCTTTGGCAAACGTAAAAATATATACATAAACGTCTCACAATATATCAAACTAGTCGATGGTACCAGTGCGATGTACAGCTGGTCCGAAAATTGACATTCCGTACATAGCCCAAAGTAAATCAGACTTGTATGACAAATTAGATACTAAATATATCATGAATAGTATGACCAATCGACAAGTCCTCGGTAAGGCAAATGTCAAAATGTATCCTGAAACATCTCACTAAAATTGACATTTCGTCAAGAGCGCCAATTGCATAAGCGATTAAGACGAATTAGATATAAAATATATCACGAACGGGAACATCATTCATTAAATCCATTCAAGAGCATACTCCAAAATATTTACTTAAACGTCTCACAAAATTGCAAATGACTGGCATGTACAAGTGTGACGTACGACTGGTCGGAAAATTGACATTTCGTCAAGAGCGCAAATTGCATAAGCGATTTAAGACGAGTTAGATATAAAATATATCACGAACGGGAACATCACTCATTAAATCCATTCAAGAGCATACTCCAAAATATATACTTAAACGTCTCACAAAATTGCAAAGGACTGGCATGTACCAGTGTGACGTACGACTGGTCGGAAAATTGACATTTCGTCAAGAGCGCAAATTGCATAAGCGATTTAAGACGAATTAGATATAAAATATATCACGAACAGGAACATCATTCATTAAATTCATTCAAGAGCATACTCCAAAATATACACTTAAACGTCTCACAAAATTGCAAAGGACTGGCATGTACCAGTGTGACGCACGAATGGTCAGAAAATTGACATTTCGTCAAGAGTGCAAATTGCATAAGCGATTTGAGACGAATTGGATATTATATATCCCCCTAACAGAGAAGTCAATCGATACACCCCTCCTTTGGCAAACGTAAACATATATGAATAAACGTCTCACAATATATCAAACTAGTCGCTGCTACCAGTGCGATGTACAGCGGGTCCGAAAATTGACATTCCATACATAGCCCAAAGTAAATCAGACTTGTATGACAAATTAGATACTCAATATCTCATGAATAGTATGACCAATCGACAAGTTCTCGGTAGGGCAAATGTTAAAATGTATCCTGAAACATCTCACTAAATAACAAATATCATGCTGTCACCAGCGTTACATACGACTGGTCCGGAAATTGACATTTCCTCCAGAGCACAAACTGCATCATAGATGTAAGACGAATTAGATATAAAATATATCACGAACGGGAACATCATTCATTAAATCCATTCAAGAGCATACTCCAAAATATATACTTAAACGTCTCACAAAATTGCAAAGGACTGGCATGTACCAATGTGACGTACGACTGGTCGGAAAATTGACATTTTGTCAAGAGCGCAAATTGCATAAGCGATTTAAGACAAATTAGATATAAAATATATTACGAACGGGAACATCATTCATTAAATCCATTCAAGAGCATACTCCAAAATATATACTTAAACGTCTCACAAAATTGCAAAGGACTGGCATGTACCAGTGTGACGTACGACTGGTCGGAAAATTGACATTTCGTCAAGAGCGCAAATTGCATAAGCGATTTGAGACGAATTGGATATTATATATCCCCCTAAAAGAGAAGTCAATCGATACATCCCTCCTTTAGCAAACGTAAAAATATATACATAAACGTCTCACAATATATCAAACTAGTCGCTGCTACCAGTGCGATGTACAGCTGGTCCGAAAATTGACATTCCGTACATAGCCCAAAGTAAATCAGACTTGTATGACAAATTAGATACTCAATATCTCATGAATAGTATGACCAATCGACATGTCCTGGGTAGGGCAAATGTCAAAATGTATCCTGAAACATCTCATAAATAACAAATATCATGCTGTCACCAGCGTTACGTACGACTGGTCCGGAAACTGACATTTCATCCAGAGCACAAACTGCATCATATATTTAAGACAAATTAGATATAAAATATATCACGAACGGGAACATCATTCATTAAATCCATTCAAGAGCATACTCCAAAATATATACTTAAACGTCTCACAAAATTGCAAAGGACTGGCACGTACCAGTGTGACGTACAACTGGTCGGAAAATTGACATTTCGTCAAGAGCGCAAATTGCATAAGCGATTAAGACGAATTAGATATAAAATATATCACGAACGGGAACATCATTCATTAAATCCATTCAAGAGCATACTCCAAAATATTTACTCAACGTCTCACAAAATTGCAAATGACTGGCATGTACCAGTGTGACGTACGACTGGTCGAAAAATTGACATTTCGTCAAGAGCGCAAATTGCATAAGCGATTTAAGACGAGTTAGATATAAAATATATCACGAACGGGAACATCACTCATTAAATCCATTCAAGAGCATACTCCAAAATATATACTTAAACGTCTCACAAAATTGCAAAGGACTGGCATGTACCAATGTGACGTACGACTGGTCGGAAAATTGACATTTTGTCAAGAGCGCAAATTGCATAAGCGATTTAAGACAAATTAGATATAAAATATATTACGAACGGGAACATCATTCATTAAATCCATTCAAGAGCATACTCCAAAATATATACTTAAACGTCTCACAAAATTGCAAAGGACTGGCATGTACGAGTGTGACGTACGACTGGTCGGAAAATTGACATTTCGTCAAGAGCGCAAATTGCATAAGCGATTTGAGACGAATTGGATATTATATATCCCCCTAAAAGAGAAGTCAATCGATACATCCCTCCTTTGGCAAACGTAAAAATATATACATAAACGTCTCACAATATATCAAACTAGTCGATGGTACCAGTGCGATGTACAGCTGGTCCGAAAATTGACATTCCGTACATAGCCCAAAGTAAATCAGACTTGTATGACAAATTAGATACTCAATATATCATGAATAGTATGACCAATCGACAAGTCCTCGGTAAGGCAAATGTCAAAATGTATCCTGAAACATCTCGCTAAATAACAAATATCATGCTGTCACCAGCGTTACGTACGACTGGTCCGGAAATTGACATTTCCTCCAGAGCACAAACTGCATCATAGATTTAAGACGAATTAGATATAAAATACATCACGAACGGCAACATCATTCACTAAATCCATTCAAGAGCATACTCCAAAATATATACTTAAACGTCTCACAAAATTGCAAAGGACTGGCATGTACCAGTGTGACGTACGACAGGTCGGAAAATTGACATTTCGTCAAGAGCGCAAATTGAATAAGCGATTTAAGACGAATTAGATATAAAATATATCACGAACGGGAACATCATTCATTAAATCCATTCAAGAGCATACTCCAAAATATATACTTAAACGTCTCACAAAATTGAAAAGGACTGGCATGTACCAGTGTGACGCACGACTGGTCGGAAAATTGACATTTCGTCAAGAGCGCAAATTGCATAAGCGATTTGAGACGAATTGGATATTATATATCCCCCTAACAAAGAAGTCAATCGATACATCCCTCCTTTGGCAAACGTAAAAATATATACATAAACGTCTCACAATATATCAAACTAGTCGCTGCTACCAGTGCGATGTACAGCTGGTCCGAAAATTGACATTCCGTACATAGCCCAAAGTAAATCAGACTTGTATGACAAATTAGATACTTAATATCTCATGAATAGTATGACCAATCGACAAGTCCTCGGTAGGCCAAATGTCAAAATGTATCCTGAAACATCTCACTAAATAACAAATATCATGCTGTCACCAGCGTTACGTACGACTGGTCCGGAAATTGACATTTCCTCCAGAGCACAAACTGCATAATAGATTTAAGACGAATTAGATATAAAATATATCACGAACGGGAACATCATTCATTAAATCCATTCAAGAGCATCCTCCAAAATATATACTTAAACGTCTCAAAAAATTGCAAAGGACTGGCATGTACCAGTGTGACGTACGACTGGTCGGAAAATTGACATTTCGTCAAGAGCGCAAATTGCATAAGCGATTAAGACGAATTAGATATAAAATATATCACGAAAGGGAACATCATTCATTAAATACATTCAAGAGCATACTCCAGAATATTTACTTTAACGTCTCACAAAATTGCAAATGACTGGCATGTACCAGTGTGGCGTACGACTGGTCGGAAAATTGACATTTCGTCAAGAGCGCAAATTGCATAAGCGATTTAAGACGAGTTAGATATAAAATATATCACGAACGGGAACATCACTCATTAAATCCATTCAAGAGCATACTCCAAAATATATACTTAAACGTCTCACAAAATTGCAAAGGACTGGCATGTACCAGTGTGACGTACGACTGGTCGGAAAATTGACATTTCGTCAAGAGCGCAAATTGCATAAGCGATTTAAGACGAATTAGATATAAAATATATCACGAACAGGAACATCATTCATTAAATTCATTCAAGAGCATACTCCAAAATATATACTTAAACGTCTCACAAAATTGCAAAGGACTGGCATGTACCAGTGTGACGTACGACTTGTCGGAAAATTGACATTTCGTCAAGAGCGCAAATTGCATAAGCGATTTGAGACAAAATGGATATTATATATCCCCCTAACAGAGAAGTCAATCGATACACCCCTCCTTTGGCAAACGTAAAAATATATACATAAACGTCTCACAATATATCAAACTAGTCGCTGCTACCAGTGCGATGTACAGCTTGTCCAAAAATTGACATTCCATACATAGCCCAAAGTAAATCAGACTTGTATGACAAATTAGATACTCAATATCTCATGAATAGTATGACCAATCGACAAGTTCTCGGTAGGGCAAATGTCAAAATGTATCCTGAAACATCTCACTAAATAACAAATATCATGCTGTCACCAGCGTTACGTACGACTGGTCCGGAAATTGACATTTCCTCCAGAGCACAAACTGCATCATAGATGTAAGACGAATTAGATATAAAATATATCACGAACGGGAACATCATTCATTAAATCCATTCAAGAGCATACTCCAAAATATATACTTAAACGTCTCACAAAATTGCAAAGGACTGGCATGTACCAATGTGACGTACGACTGGTCGGAAAATTGACATTTTGTCAAGAGCGCAAATTGCATAAGCGATTTAAGACAAATTAGATATTATATATCCCCCTAAAAGAGAAGTCAATCGATACATCCCTCCTTTGGCAAACGTAAAAATATATACATAACCTCTCACAATATATCAAACTAGTCGATGGTACCAGTGCGATGTACAGCTGGTCCGAAAATTGACATTCCGTACATAGCCCAAAGTAAATCAGACTTGTATGACAAATTAGATACTAAATATATCATGAATAGTATGACCAATCGACAAGTCCTCGGTAAGGCAAATGTCAAAATGTATCCTGAAACATCTCACTAAAATTGACATTTCGTCAAGAGCGCAAATTGCATAAGCGATTAAGACGAATTAGATATAAAATATATCACGAACGGGAACATCATTCATTAAATCCATTCAAGAGCATACTCCAAAATATTTACTTAAACGTCTCACAAAATTGCAAATGACTGGCATGTACAAGTGTGACGTACGACTGGTCGGAAAATTGACATTTCGTCAAGAGCGCAAATTGCATAAGCGATTTAAGACGAGTTAGATATAAAATATATCACGAACGGGAACATCACTCATTAAATCCATTCAAGAGCATACTCCAAAATATATACTTAAACGTCTCACAAAATTGCAAAGGACTGGCATGTACCAGTGTGACGTACGACTGGTCGGAAAATTGACATTTCGTCAAGAGCGCAAATTGCATAAGCGATTTAAGACGAATTAGATATAAAATATATCACGAACAGGAACATCATTCATTAAATTCATTCAAGAGCATACTCCAAAATATACACTTAAACGTCTCACAAAATTCCAAAGGACTGGCATGTACCAGTGTGACGCACGAATGGTTGGAAAATTGACATTTCGTCAAGAGTGCAAATTGCATAAGCGATTTGATACGAATTGGATATTATATATCCCCCTAACAGAGAAGTCAATCGATACACCCCTCCTTTGGCAAACGTAAACATATATGAATAAACGTCTCACAATATATCAAACTAGTCGCTGCTACCAGTACGATGTACAGCGGGTCTGAAAATTGACATTCCATACATAGCCCAAAGTAAATCAGACTTGTATGACAAATTAGATACTCAATATCTCATGAATAGTATGACCAATCGACAAGTTCTCGGTAGGGCAAATGTCAAAATGTATCCTGAAACATCTCACTAAATAACAAATATCATGCTGTCACCAGCGTTACATACGACTGGTCCGGAAATTGACATTTCCTCCAGAGCACAAACTGCATCATAGATGTAAGACGAATTAGATATAAAATATATCACGAACGGGAACATCATTCATTAAATCCATTCAAGAGCATACTCCAAAATATATACTTAAACGTCTCACAAAATTGCAAAGGACTGGCATGTACCAATGTGACGTACGACTGGTCGGAAAATTGACATTTTGTCAAGAGCGCAAATTGCATAAGCGATTTAAGACAAATTAGATATAAAATATATTACGAACGGGAACATCATTCATTAAATCCATTCAAGAGCATACTCCAAAATATATACTTAAACGTCTCACAAAATTGCAAAGGACTGGCATGTACCAGTGTGACGTACGACTGGTCGGAAAATTGACATTTCGTCAAGAGCGCAAATTGCATAAGCGATTTGAGACGAATTGGATATTATATATCCCCCTAAAAGAGAAGTCAATCGATACATCCCTCCTTTAGCAAACGTAAAAATATATACATAAACGTCTCACAATATATCAAACTAGTCGCTGCTACCAGTGCGATGTACAGCTGGTCCGAAAATTGACATTCCGTACATAGCCCAAAGTAAATCAGACTTGTATGACAAATTAGATACTTAATATCTCATGAATAGTATGACCAATCGACAAGTCCTCGGTAGGCCAAATGTCAAAATGTATCCTGAAACATCTCACTAAATAACAAATATCATGCTGTCACCAGCGTTACGTGCAACTGGTCCGGAAATTGCATAAGCGATTTAAGACGAGTTAGATATAAAATATATCACGAACGGGAACATCACTCATTAAATCCATTCAAGAGCATACTCCAAAATATATACTTAAACGTCTCACAAAATTGCAAAGGACTGGCATGTACTGGTCACGACTGGTCGGAAAATTGACATTTCGTCAAGAGCGCAAATTGCATAAGCGATTTGAGACGAATTGGTTATTATATATCCCCCTAACAGAGAAGTCAATCGATACACCCCTCCTTTGGCAAACGTAAACATATATGAATAAACGTCTCACAATATATCAAACTAGTCGCTGCTACCAGTACGATGTACAGCGGGTCTGAAAATTGACATTCCATACATAGCCCAAAGTAAATCAGACTTGTATGACAAATTAGATACTCAATATCTCATGAATAGTATGACCAATCGACAAGTTCTCGGTAGGGCAAATGTCAAAATGTATCCTGAAACATCTCACTAAATAACAAATATCATGCTGTCACCAGCGTTACATACGACTGGTCCGGAAATTGACATTTCCTCCAGAGCACAAACTGCATCATAGATGTAAGACGAATTAGATATAAAATATATCACGAACGGGAACATCATTCATTAAATCCATTCAAGAGCATACTCCAAAATATATACTTAAACGTCTCACAAAATTGCAAAGGACTGGCATGTACCAATGTGACGTACGACTGGTCGGAAAATTGACATTTTGTCAAGAGCGCAAATTGCATAAGCGATTTAAGACAAATTAGATATAAAATATATTACGAACGGGAAAATCATTCATTAAATCCATTCAAGAGCATACTCCAAAATATATACTTAAACGTCTCACAAAATTGCAAAGGACTGGCATGTACCAGTGTGACGTACGACTGGTCGGAAAATTGACATTTCGTCAAGAGCGCAAATTGCATAAGCGATTTGAGACGAATTGGATATTATATATCCCCCTAAAAGAGAAGTCAATCGATACATCCCTCCTTTAGCAAACGTAAAAATATATACATAAACGTCTCACAATATATCAAACTAGTCGCTGCTACCAGTGCGATGTACAGCTGGTCCGAAAATTGACATTCCGTACATAGCCCAAAGTAAATCAGACTTGTATGACAAATTAGATACTCAATATCTCATGAATAGTATGACCAATCGACATGTCCTGGGTAGGGCAAATGTCAAAATGTATCCTGAAACATCTCATAAATAACAAATATCATGCTGTCACCAGTGTTACGTACGACTGGTCCGGAAATTGACATTTCCTCCAGAGCACAAACTGCATCATATATTTAAGACGAATTAGATATAAAATACATCACGAACGGCAACATCATTCACTAAATCCATTCAAGAGCATACTCCAAAATATATACTTAAACGTCTCACAAAATTGCAAAGGACTGGCATGTACCAGTGTGACGTACGACAGGTCGGAAAATTGACATTTCGTCAAGAGCGCAAATTGCATAAGCGATTTAAGACGAATTAGATATAAAATATATCACGAACGGGAACATCATTCATTAAATCCATTCAAGAGCATCCTCAAAAATATATACTTAAACGTCTCACGAAATTGCAAAGGACTGGCATGTACCAGTGTGACGTACGACTGGTCGGAAAATTAACATTTCCTCAAGAGAGCAGATTGCATAAGCGATTTAAGACGAATTAGATATAAAATATATCACGAACGGGAACATCATTCATTAAATCCATTCAAGAGCATACTCCAAAATATATACTTTAACGTCTCACAAAATTGCAAAGGACTGGCATGTACCAGTGTGACGCACGACTGGTCGGAAAATTGACATTTCGTCAAGAGCGCAAATTGCATAAGCGATTTGAGACGAATTGGTTATTATATATCCCCCTAACAAAGAAGTCAATCGATACATCCCTCCTTTGGCAAACGTAAAAATATATACATAAACGTCTCACAATATATCAAACTAGTCGCTGCTACCAGTGCGATGTACAGCTGGTCCGAAAATTGACATTCCGTACATAGCCCAAAGTAAATCAGACTTGTATGACAAATTAGATACTTAATATCTCATGAATAGTATGACCAATCGACAAGTCCTCGGTAGGCCAAATGTCAAAATGTATCCTGAAACATCTCACTAAATAACAAATATCATGCTGTCACCAGCGTTACGTGCAACTGGTCCGGAAATTGACATTTCCTCCAGAGCACAAACTGCATAATAGATTTAAGACGCATTAGATATAAAATATATCACGAACGGGAACATCATTCATTAAATCCATTCAAGAGCATACTCCAAAATATATACTTAAACGTCTCACAAAATTGCAAATGACTGGCATGTACCAATGTGACGTACGACTGGTCGGAAAATTGACATTTTGTCAAGAGCGCAAATTGCATAAGCGATTTAAGACAAATTAGATATAAAATATATTACGAACGGGAACATCATTCATTAAATCCATCCAAGAGCATACTCCAAAATATTTACTTAAACGTCTCACAAAATTGCAAATGACTGGCATGTACCAGTGTGACGTACGACTGGTCGGAAAATTGACATTTCGTCAAGAGCGCAAATTGCATAAGCGATTTAAGACGAGTTAGATATAAAATATATCACGAACGGGAACATCACTCATTAAATCCATTCAAGAGCATACTCCAAAATATATACTTAAACGTCTCACAAAATTGCAAAGGACTGGCATGTACCAGTGTGACGTACGACTGGTCGGAAAATTGACATTTCGTCAAGAGCGCAAATTCCATAAGCGATTTAAGACGAATTAGATATAAAATATATCACGAACAGGAACACATTCATTAAATTCATTCAAGAGCATACTCCAAAATATATACTTAAACGTCTCACAAAATTGCAAAGGACTGGCATGTACCAGTGTGACGCACGAATGGTCGGAAAATTGACATTTCGTCAAGAGTGCAAATTGCATAAGCGATTTGAGACGAATTGGATATTATATATCCCCCTAACAGAGAAGTCAATCGATACACCCCTCCTTTGGCAAACGTAAACATATATACATAAACGTCTCACAATATATCAAACTAGTCGCTGCTACAAGTGCGATGTACAGCTGGTCCGAAAATTGACATTCCATACATAGCCGAAAGTAAATCAGACTTGTATGACAAATTAGATACTCAATATCTCATGAATAGTATGACCAATCGACAAGTTCTCGGTAGGGCAAATGTCAAAATGTATCCTGAAACATCTCACTAAATAACAAATATCATGCTGTCACCAGCGTTACGTACGACTGGTCGGAAAATTGACATTTCGTCAAGAGCGCAAATTGCATAAGCGATTTGAGACGAAATGGATATTATACATCCCCCTAACAGAGAAGTCAATCGATACACCCCTCCTTTGGCAAACGTAAAAATATATACATAAACGTCTCACAATATATCAAACTAGTCGCTGCTACCAGTGCGATGTACAGCTTGTCCGAAAATTGACATTCCATACATAGCCCAAAGTAAATCAGACTTGTATGACAAATTAGATACTCAATATCTCATGAATAGTATGACCAATCGACAAGTTCTCGGTAGGGCAAATGTCAAAATGTATCCTGAAACATCTCACTAAATAACAAATATCATGCTGTCACCAGCGTTACGTACGACTGGTCCGGAAATTGACATTTCCTCCAGAGCACAAACTGCATCATAGATGTAAGACGAATTAAATATAAAATATATCACGAACGGGAACATCATTCATTAAATCCATTCAAGAGCATACTCCAAAATATATACTTAAACGTCTCACAAAATTGCAAAGGACTGGCATGTACGAGTGTGACGTACGACTGGTCGGAAAATTGACATTTCGTCAAGAGCGCAAATTGCATAAGCGATTTGAGACGAATTGGATATTATATATCCCCCTAAAAGAGAAGTCAATCGATACATCCCTCCTTTGGCAAACGTAAAAATATATACATAAACGTCTCACAATATATCAAACTAGTCGATGGTACCAGTGGGATGTACAGCTGGTCCGAAAATTGACATTCCGTACATAGCCCAAAGTAAATCAGACTTGTATGACAAATTAGATACTCAATATATCATGAATAGTATGACCAATCGACAAGTCCTCGGTAAGGCAAATGTCAAAATGTATCCTGAAACATCTCACTAAAATTGACATTTCGTCAAGAGCGCAAATTGCATAAGCGATTAAGACGAATTAGATATAAAATATATCACGAACGGGAACATCATTCATTAAATCCATTCAAGAGCATACTCCAAAATATTTACTTAAACGTCTCACAAAATTGCAAATGACTGGCATGTACCAGTGTGACGTACGACTGGTCGGAAAATTGACATTTCGTCAAGAGCGCAAATTGCATAAGCGATTTAAGACGAGTTAGATATAAAATATATCACGAACGGGAACATCACTCATTAAATCCATTCAAGAGCATACTCCAAAATATATACTTAAACGTCTCACAAAATTGCAAAGGACTGGCATGTACCAGTGTGACGTACGACTGGTCGGAAAATTGACATTTCGTCAAGAGCGCAAATTGCATAAGCGATTTAAGACGAATTAGATATAAAATATATCACGAACAGGAACATCATTCATTAAATTCATTCAAGAGCATACTCCAAAATATATACTTAAACGTCTCACAAAATTGCAAAGGACTGGCATGTACCATTGTAACGTACGACTGGTCGGAAAATTGACATTTCGTCAAGAGCGCAAATTGCATAAGCGATTTGAGACGAAATGGATATTATATATCCCCCTAACAGAGAAGTCAATCGATACACCCCTCCTTTGGCAAACGTAAAAATATATACATAAACGTCTCACAATATATCAAACTAGTCGCTGCTACCAGTGCGATGTACAGCTTGTCCGAAAATTGACATTCCATACATAGCCCAAAGTAAATCAGACTTTTATGACAAATTAGATACTCAATATCTCATGAATAGTATGACCAATCGACAAGTTCTCGGTAGGGCAAATGTCAAAATGTAACCTGAAACATCTCACTAAATAACAAATATCATGCTGTCACCAGCATGACGTACGACTGGTCCGGCAATTGACATTTCCTCCAGAGCACAAACTGCATCGTAGATTTAAGACGAATTAGATATAAAATATATCACGAACGGGAACATCATTCATTAAATCCATTCAAGAGCATACTCCAAAATATATACTTAAACGTCTCACAAAATTGCAAAGGACTGGCATGTACCAGTGTGACGTACGACTGGTCGGAAAATTGACATTTCGTCAAGATTGCAAATTGCATAAGCGATTTGACACGAATTGGATATTATATATCCCCCTAACAGAGAAGTCAATCGATACATCCCTCCTTTGGCAAACGTAAAAATATATACATAAACGTCTCACAACATAGCAAACTAGTCGCTGATACCAGTGCGATGTACAGCTGGTCCGAAAATTGACATTCCGTACATAGCCCGAAGTAAATCAGACTTGTATGACAAATTAGATACTCAATATCTCATGAATAGTATTACCAATCGACAATTCCTGGGTAGGGCAAATGTCAAAATGTATCCTGAAACATATCACTAAATAACAAACATCATGCTGTCACCAGCGTTACGTACGACTGGTCCGGAAATTGACATTTCCTCCAGAGCACAAACTGCATCATAGATTTAAGACGAATTAGATATAAAATATATCGCGAACGGGAACATCATTCATTAAATCCATTCAAGAGCATACTCCAAAATATATACTTAAACGTCTCACCAAATTGCAAAGGACTGGCATGTACCAGTGTGACGTACGACTGGTCCGGAAATTGACATTTCGTCAAGAGCGCTAATTGCATAAGCGATTTAAGACGAATTAGATATAAAATATATCACGAACGGGAACATCATTCATTAAATCCATTCAAGAGCATACTCCAAAATATATACTTAAACGTCTCACAAAATTGCAAAGGACTGGCATGTACCAGTGTGACGTACGACTGGTCGGAAAATTGACATTTCGTCAAGAGCGCAAATTGCATAAGCGATTTAAGACGAATTAGATATAAAATATATCACGAACGGGAACATCATTCATTAAATCCATTCAAGAGCATACTCCAAAATATATACTTAAACGTCTCACAAAATTGCAAAGGACTGGCATGTACCAGTGTGACGTAGGACTGGTCGGAAAATTGACATTTCGTCAAGAGCGCAAATTGCATAAGCGATTTGAGACGAATTGGATATTATATATCCCCCTAACAGAGAAGTCAATCGATACATCCCTCCTTTGGCAAACGTAAAAATATATACATAAACGTCTCACAATATATCAAACTAGTCGCTGCTACCAGTGCGATGTACAGCTGGTCCGAAAATTGACATTCCGTACATAGCCCAAAGTGAATCAGACTTGTATGACAAATTAGATACTCAATATCTCATGAATAGTATGACCAATCGACAAGTTCTCGGTAGGGCAAATGTCAAAATGTATCCTTAAACATCTCACTAAATAACAAATATCATGCTGTCACCAGCGTTACGTACGACTGGTCCGGAAATTGACATTTCCTCCAGCCCACAAACTGCATCATAGATGTAAGACGAATTAGATATAAAATATATCACGAACGGGAACATCATTCATTAAATCCATTCAAGAGCATACTCCAAAATATATACTTAAACGTCTCACAAAATTGCAAAGGACTGGCATGTACCAGTGTGACGTACGACTGGTCGGAAAATTGACATTTCGTCAAGAGCGCAAATTGCATAAGCGATTTAAGACGAATTAGATATAAAATATATCACGAACGGGAACATCATTCATTAAATCCATTCAAGAGCATACTCCAAAATATATACTTAAACGTCTCACAAAATTGCAAAGGACTGGCATGTACCAGTGTGACTTAGGACTGGTCGGAAAATTGACATTTCGTCAAGAGCGCAAATTGCATAAGCGATTTGAGACGAATTGGATATTATATATCCCCCTAACAGAGAAGTCAATCGATACATCCCTCCTTTGGCAAACGTAAAAATATATACATAAACGTCTCAAAATATATCAAACTAGTCGCTGCTACCAGTGCGATGTACAGCTGGTCCGAAAATTGACATTCCGTACATAGCCCAAAGTAAATCAGACTTGTATGACAAATTAGATACTCAATATCTCATGAATAGTATGACCAATCGACAAGTTCTCGGTAGGGCAAATGTCAAAATGTATCCTTAAACATCTCACTAAATAACAAATATCATGCTGTCACCAGCGTTACGTACGACTGGTCCGGAAATTGACATTTCCTCCAGCCCACAAACTGCATCATAGATGTAAGACGAATTAGATATAAAATATATCACGAACGGGAACATCATTCATTAAATCCATTCAAGAGCATACTCCAAAATATATACTTAAACGTCTCACAAAATTGCAAAGGACTGGCATGTACCAGTGTGACGTACGACTGGTCGGAAAATTGACATTTCGTCAAGAGCGCAAATTGCATATGCGATTTAAGACAAATTAGATATAAAATATATTACGAACGGGAACATCATTCATTAAATCCATTCAAGAGCATACTCCAAAATATATACTTAAACGTCTCACAAAATTGCAAAGGACTGGCATGTACCAGTGTGACGTACGACTGGTCGGAAAATTGACATTTCGTCAAGAGCGCAAATTGCTTAAGCGATTTGAGACGAATTGGATATTATATATCCCCCTAACAGAGAAGTCAATCGATACATCCCTCCTTTGGCAAACGTAAAAATATATACATAAACGTCTCACAATATATCAAACTAGTCGCTGCTACCAGTGCGATGTACAGCTGGTCCGAAAATTGACATTCCGTACATAGCCCAAAGTAAATCAGACTTGTATGACAAATTAGATACTCAATATCTCATGAATAGTATGACCAATCGAAATGTCCTCGGTAGGGCAAATGTCAAAATGTATCCTGAAACATCTCATAAATAACAAATATCATGCTGTCACCAGCGTTACGTACGACTGGTCCGGAAATTGACATTTCCTCCAGAGCACAAACTGCATCATATATTTAAGACGAGTTAGATATAAAATATATCACGAACGGCAACATCATTCATTAAATCCATTCAAGAGCATATTCCAAAATATATACTTAAACGTCTCACAAAATTGCAAAGGACTGGCATGTACCAGTGTGACGTACGACTGGTCGGAAAATTGACATTTCGTCAAGAGCGCAAATTGCATAAGCGATTTAAGACGAATTAGATATAAAATATATCACGACCGGGAACATCATTCATTCAATCCATTCAAGAGCATACTCCAAAATATATACTTAAACGTCTCACAAAATTGCAAAGGACTGGCATGTACCAGTGTGACGTACGACTGGTCGGAAAATTCACAGTTCGTCAAGAGCGCAAATTGCATAAGCGATTTAAGACGAATTAGATATAAAATATATCACGAACGGCAACATCATTCATTAAATCCATTCAAGAGCATACTCCAAAATATATACTTAAACGTCTCACAAAATTGCAAATGACTGGCATGTACCAGTGAGTTGTACGACTGGTCCGGAAATTGACATTTCCTTCAGAGCACAAACTGCATCATATATTTAAGACGAATTAGATATAAAATATATCACGAACGGCAACATCATTCATTTAATCCATTCAAGAGCATACTCCAAAATATATACTCAAACGTCTCACAAAATTGCAAAGGACTGGCATGTACCAGTGTGACGTACGACTGGTCGGAAAATTGACATTTCGTCAAGAGCGCAAATTGCATAAGCGATTTAAGACGAATTAGATATAAAATATATCACGACCGGGAACATCATTCATTAAATCCATTCAAGAGCATACTCCAAAATATATACTTAAACGTCTCACAAAATTGCAAAGGACTGGCATGTACCAGTGTGACGTACGACTGGTTGGAAAATTGACATTTCGTCAAGAGCGCAAATTGCATAAGCGATTTGAGACGAATTGGATATTATATATCCCCCTAACAGAGAATTCAATCGATACATCCCTCTTTTGGAAAACGTGAAAATATATACATAAACGTCTCACAATATATCAAACTAGTCGCTGCTACCAGTGCGATGTACAGCTGGTCCGAAAATTGACATTCCGTACATAGCCCAAAGTAAATCAGAATTGTATGACAAATTAGATACTCAATATCTCATGAATAGTATGACCAATCGACAAGTCCTCGGTAGGGCAAATGTCAAAATGTACCCTGAAACATCTCATGAATAACAAATATCATGCTGTCACCAGCGTTACGTACGACTGGTCCGGAAATTGACATTTCCTCCAGAGCACAAGCTGCATCATAGATTTAAGACGAATTAGATATAAAATAAATCACGAACGGGAACACCATTCATTAAATCCATTCAAGAGTATACTCCAAAATATATACTTAGACGTCTCACAAAATTGCAAAGGACTGGCATGTACCAGTGTGACGTACGACTGGTCGGAAAATTGACATTTCGTCAAGAGCGCAAATTGCACAAGCGATTTAAGACGAATTAGATATAAAATATATCACGAACGGGAACATCATTCATTAAATCCATTCAAGAGCATACTCCAAAATATATACTTAAACGTCTCACAAAATTGCAAAGGACTGGCATGTACCAGTGTGACGTACGACTGATCGGAAAATTGACATTTCGTCAAGAGCGCAAATTGCATAAGCGATTTGAGACGAATTGGATATTATATATCCCCCTAACAGAGAAGTCAATCGATACATCCCTCCTTTGGCAAACGTAAAAATATATACATAAACGTCTCACAATATATCAAACAAGTCGCTGCTACCAGTGCGATGTACAGCTGGTTCGAAAATTGACATTCCGTACATAGCCCAAAGTAAATCAGACTTGTATGACAAATTAGATACTCAATATCTCATGAATAGTATGACCAATCGACATGTCCTCGGTAGGGCAAATGTCAAAATGTATCCTGAAACATCTCATAAATAACAAATATCATGCTGTCACCAGCGTTACGTACGACTGGTCCGGAAATTGACATTTCCTCCAGAGCACAAACTGCATCATATATTTAAGACGAATTAGATATAAAATATATCACGAACGGCAACATCATTCATTAAATCCATTCAAGAGCATACTCCAAAATATATACTTAAACGTCTCACAAAATTGCAAAGGACTGGCATGTACCAGTGTGACGTACGACTGGTCGGAAAATTGACATTTCGTCAAGAGCGCAAATTGCATAAGCGATTTAAGACGAATTAGATATAAAATATATCACGACCGGGAACATCATTCATTAAATCCATTCAAGAGCATACTCCAAAATATATACTTTAACGTCTCACAAAATTGCAAAGGACTGGCATGTACCAGTGTGACGTACGACAGGTCGGAAAATTCACAGTTCGTCAAGAGCGCAAATTGCATAAGCGATTTAAGACGAATTAGATATAAAATATATCACGAACGGGAACATCATTCATTAAATCCATTCAAGAGCATAATCCAAAATATATACTTAAACGTCTCACAAAATTGCAAATGACTGGCATGTACCAGTGTGTTGTACGACTGGTCCGGAAATTGACATTTCCTCCAGAGCACAAACTGCATCATATATTTAAGACGAATTAGATATAAAATATATCACGAACGGCAACATCATTCATTAAATCCATTCAAGAGCATACTCCAAAATATATACTTAAACGTCTCACAAAATTGCAAAGGACTGGCATGTACCAGTGTGACGTACGACTGGTCGGAAAATTGACATTTCGTCAAGAGCGCAAATTGCATAAGCGATTTAAGACGAATTAGATATAAAATATATCACGACCGGGAACATCATTCATTAAATCCATTCAAGAGCATACTCCAAAATATATACTTAAACGTCTCACAAAATTGCAAAGGACTGGCATGTACCAGTGTGACGTGTGACTGGTTGGAAAATTGACATTTCGTCAAGAGCGCAAATTGCATAAGCGATTTGAGACGAATTGGATATTATATATCCCCCTAACAGAGAATTCAATCGATACATCCCTCCTTTGGCAAACGTAAAAAAATATACATAAACGTCTCACAATATATCAAACTAGTCGCTGCTACCAGTGCGATGTACAGCTGGTCCGAAAATTGACATTCCGTACATAACCCAAAGTAAATCAGACTTGTATGACAAATAAGATACTCAATATCTCATGAATAGTATGACCAATCGACAAGTCCTCGGTAGGGCAAATGTCAAAATGTATCCTTAAACATCTCACTAAATAACAAATATCATGCTGTCACGAGCGTTACGTACGACTGGTCCGGAAATTGACATTTCCTCCAGAGCACAAACTGCATCATAGATTTAAGACGAATTAGATATGAAATATATCACGAACGGGAACATCATTCATTAAATCCATTCAAGAGCATACTCCAAAATATATACTTAAACGTCTCACAAAAGTGCAAAGGACTGGCATGTACCAGTGTGACGTACAGCTGGTCGGAAAATTGACATTTCGTCAAGAGCGCAAATTGCATAAGCGATTTAACACGAATTAGATATAAAATATATCACGAACGGGAACATCATTCATTAAATCCATTCAAGAGCACACTCCAAAATATATACTTAAACGTCTCAAAAAATTGCAAAGGACTGGCATGTACCAGTGTGACGTACGACCGGTCGGAAAATTGACAGTTCGTCAAGAGCGCAAATAGTATACTGCAAATTGCATAAGCGATTTAAGACGAATTAGATATAAAATATATCACGAACGGGAACATCATTCATTAAATCCATTCAAGAGCATACTCCAAAATATATACTTAAACGTCTCACAAAATTGCAAAGGACTGGCATGTACCAGTGTGACGTACGACTGGTCGGAAAATTGACATTTCGTCAAGAGCGTAAATTGCATAAGCGATTTGAGACGAATTGGATATTATATATCACCCTTACAGAGAAGTCAACCGATACATCCCTCCTTTGGCAAAGGTAAAAATATATACATAAACGTCTTACAATATATCAAACTAGTCGCTGCTACCAGTGCGATGTACAGCTGGTCCGAAAATTGACATTCCGTACATAGCCCAAAGTAAATCAGAATTGTATGACAAATTAGATACTCAATATCTCATGAATGGTATGACCAATCGACAAGTCCTCGGTAGGGCAAATGTCAAAATGTATCCTGAAACATCTCATAAATAACAAATATCATGCTGTCACCAGCGTTACGTACGACTGGTCCGGAAATTGACATTTCCTCAAGAGCACAAGCTGCATCATAGATTTAAGACGAATTAGATATAAAATATATCACGAACGGGAACGTCATTCATTAAATCCATTCAAGAGCATACTTCAAAATATATACTTAAACGTCTCACAAAATTGCAAATGACTGGCATGTACCAGTGTGTTGTACGACTGATCGGAAAATTGACATTTCGTCAAGAGCGCAAATTGCATAAGCGATTTAAGACGAATTAGATATAAAATATATCACGAACTGGAACATCATTCATTAAATCCATTCAAGAGCATACTCCAAAATATATACTTAAACGTCTCACAAAATTGCAAAGGACTGGCATGTACCAGTGTGACGTACGACTGGTCGGAAAATTGACATTTCTTCAAGAGCGCAAATTGCATAAGCGATTTGAGACGAATTGGATATTATATATCACCCTTACAGAGAAGTCAACCGATACATCCCTCCTTTGGCAAACGTAAAAATATAAACATAAACGTCTCACAATATATCAAACTAGTCGCTGCTACCAGTGCGATGTACAGCTGGTCCGAAAATTGACATTCCGTACATAGCCCAAAGTAAATCAGACTTGTATGACAAATTAGATACTCAATATCTCATGAATAGTATGACCAATCGACAAGTCCTCGGTAGGGCAAATGTAAAATGTATACTGAAACATCTCATAAATAACAAATATCATGCTGTCACCAGCGTTACGTACGACTGGTCCGGAAATTGACATTTCCCCCAGAGCACAAACTGCATCATAGATTTAAGACGAATTAGATATAAAATATATCACGAACGGGAACATCATTCATTAAATCCATTCAAGAGCATACTCAAAAATATATACTTAAACGTCTCACAAAATTGCAAAGGACTGGCATGTACCAGTGTGACGTACGACTGGTCGGAAAATTGACATTTCGTCAAGAGCGCAAATTGCATAAGCGATTTGAGACGAATTGGATATTATATATCCCCCTAACAGAGAAGTCAAGAGTCCTGAGCGTTTAAGGATACATTTTTACACTTGCACGGTCATTGGTTTTTGGTCATTCTATCCATAAGATATAGAGTATCTAATTTGTAGGATTTGTCGCAAAGCTCTAGACGAAATGTAAATTTTCGGACCGGTCTTACGTCACGCTTGTTTTAGCAGGATATTTGCTAATTAGTGATATATTTAAGGACACATTTTTACATTTGCCAAGCCAAGGACTTATTGATTGGCCATTCTATTCATGAGATATAGAGAATCTAATTTGTAGGATTTGTCGCAATTTTCGGACCGATCTTACGTCACTCTGGTAGGAGCATAATGTTTGATTATTTGAGAAACGTGTAAGGATATAAATTTTGCATTTGCTCTTCCAAGTACTTGTTGTATGATCATTCTATTCGTGAGATTATGAGTATCTAGTTTATCATAAAGCTCTGATTTACATTTCGCTCTAGACAAAATGTCATTGTTCTGTCCAGTCGTACGTCACACTGGTACCAGATAGTCCTTTGCTGATTTGTGAGAAGTTTCAGTACATGTTTCTACGTTTTCTCTACAAAGGATTTAATGACTGGTGTTTCTGGTCATGAAATATTTTATATCTAATTTGTCTTAAATCGCTGATACAGTTTGCGATCCAGACGAAATGTCAATTTTCGGACCAGTCGTACGTAACGTTGGTGGCAGCATGCTATTTGCTAATTAATGAGATTTTGGAGGACACATTTTTACATTTTCCCTACCAAGAACTTGTTGATTACTCATTCTGTTTGAGAGATATGGAATATCAAATTTGTCATGAAGCTCTTTTTTATATTGCGCTCTAGACGAAATGTCAATTTTCGGACCAGTCTTACGTTACGCTGGTAGGAGCATGATGTTTTCTTATTTGAACAACGTGTTAGGATATAATTTTTGCATTTGCTCTTCCTTCGTGAGATTATGAGTATCTAATTTGTCATAAAGCTCTGATTTACATTTTGCTCTAGACGAATATATGTTTCTACGTTTTCTCACCGAAGGATTTAATGACTGGTGTTTCTGGTCGTGAAATATTTTATATGTAATTAGTCTTAAATCGCTGATACAGTTTGCACTCTAGACAAAATGTCAATTTTCTTTCCAGTCGTACGTAACGTTGGTGGCAGCATGCTATTTGCTAATTAGTGAGATTTTAGAGGATACATTTTCACATTTGCTCTTCAAGTGGGTTGAAAGACGTGAAAGTATATATTTGTTTTATTTGCTCTACCAAGGACTTGTTGAGTTGTCATTCTATTCGCGAGATATTGAGTATCTTATTTGTCACGAAGCTTTGATTTACATTACGCTCTCGACGAGATGTCAATTTTCGGACAGGCCTTACTTCACGCTGGTAGCAGCATGAGGGTTGTTAGTTTGAGAGACCTTTAAGTATATATTTTTGAATTTGGTCTACCAAGGACTTGTTGAGTGGTGTTGAGTGGTCATTCTATTCGTGAAATATCTTATTTGACATAAAGCTTTGATTTACATTGCGCTGTAGACGAAATGTCAATTTTCTGACCAGTCGTACTTTACGCTGGTACTAGCTCGTCCTTTGCTGATTTGAGAGACGTTTCAGAATATGTTTCTACGTTTGCTCTACGAAAGATTGAATGACTTATGTTTCCGTTCGTGAAATATTTTATATCTAATTTGTCTTCAATCTCCGATGCATTTTTCGCTATACAAGAAATGTCAATTTTCGGACCAGTCGTACGTAACCCTTGTGGCAGCAGAGTATTTGCTAATTAGTGGGATATTTGAGGATACAATTTTGCATTTAAGGATATAATTTTTTCATTTGCTCCTTTAAGGATTTGTTTTATGATCATTCTATTCGTGAGATTATGAGTATCTAATTTGTCATAAAGCTCTGATTTACATTTCGCTCTAGACGAAATGTCAATTTTCTGAGCAGTCGTACGTCACGCTGGAACTAGCTAGTGCTTAGCTGATTTGTGAGACGTTTTAGTAGGCCTATATGTTTTTAAGTTTTCTCTACGAAGGATTTAATGACTGGTGTTTCTGGTCGTGAAATATTTTATATGTAATTAGTCTTAAATCGCTGATACAGTTTGCGATCTAGACGAAATGTCAATTTTCTTACCAGTCGTACGTAACGTTGGTGGCAGCATGCTATTTGCTAATTAGTGAGATTTTAGAGGATACATTTTTACATTTGCTCTTCCAAGGACTTGTTGATTACTCATTCTGTTTGAGAGATATGGAATATCAAATTTGTCGTAAAGCTATGATTTACATTGCACTCTAGACAAAATGTCAATTTTCGGACCAGTCTTACGTCATGCTGGTATCAACACGCGAGTTGTTAGTTTCGGAGACGTTAACTTGTTGAGTGGTCATTCTATTCGTGAGGTATTGAGTATCTTATTTGCCATAAAGCTTTGATTTACATTGCGCTCTAGACGAATTGTCAATTTTCTGAGCAGTCGTACTAGTAGTACGCTGGTACTAGCTAGTCCTTTGATGACATTAGAGACGTTTCAGAATATGTTTCTACGTTTGCTCTACGAAATATTTAATGACTTACGTTTCCGTTCGTGAAATATTTATATCTAATTTGTCTTCAATCTCTAATGCAGTTTGTACTCTGGAAGAAATGTCAATTTTCGGACCAGTCATACGTAACGCTGATGGCACCAGGATATTTGCTAATAGTGAGATGTTAAAGGATACATTTTTGCCCTATCAAGAACTTGTTGATCAATCATTCTATTCATGAGATATAGAGTATCTTATTTGTAGGATTTGTCGAAAATTTCCAATTTACATTGCGCTCTAGACGTAATGTCAATTTTCGGACCTGTCTTACGTCACGCCGGTAGGAGTATGGATATGTTTTTGCATTTGCTCTACCAGAGACTTGTCATATGGTCATCCCATTCGTGAGATATTGAGTGTCTAATTTGTCATAAAGCTCTGATTTACATTTCGCTCTAGACGTAATGTCAATTTTCTGATCAGGCCTACGTCACGCGGGTACTAGCTAGTCCTTTGCTGATTTGTGAGATGTTTCGGTATATGTTTGTACGTTTTCTCTACTAGGATTTAATGACTGGAGTTTCTGGTCGTGAAATATTTTATATGTAATTAGTCTTAAATCACTGATACAGTTTGCGATCTAGACGAAATGTCAATTTTCGGACCAGTCTTACGTCACGCTGGTGGCAGCATGTGGGGTGTTAGTTTGAGAGAAGTTAAAGTATGTTTTTGCATTTGCTCTTCCAAGGACTTGTTGGGTGGTCATATTATTCGTGAGATATTAAGTATCTTATTTGTCATAAAGCTTTGATTTACATTGCGCTGTAGACGAAATGTTAATTTTCTGACCAGTCGTCCTTTACGCTGGTATTATCTCATCCTTTGCTGCTACGTTTGCTCTTCGAAAGATTAAATGAGTGGTGTTCTAATTCGTGATATATTTTTTATCTAATTTGTCTTTCAATCTCTGATGCAGTTTGAAATCTAGAAGAAATGTCAATTTTCGGACCAGTCGTACGTAAATCTGGTGGAAGCAGGATATTTGCTAATTAGGGAGATGTTTAAGGATGCATTTTCACATTTACCCTACCAAGGAATTGTTTATTGGTCATTCTGTTCGTGAGGTATAGAGTATCTAATTTGTAGGATTTGTCGCAAAGCTCTGATTTACATTACCCTCAAGACGAAATGTCAATTTTCGGACCGGTCTTACGTCAAGCTGGTATAAGAATAATATTTGCTTATTTGATCAACGTGTAAGGATATATTTTTGCATTTGCTCTACCAGAGACTCGTTCTATGGTCATTCTATTCGTGAGATATTGAGTATCTAATTTGTCACAAAGCTCTGATTAACATTTTGCTCTAATCGTTATGTCAATTTTCTGATTAATCCTACGTCACGCTGGTACTTGTTAGTCCTTTGCTGATTTGTGACACGTTTCAGTATATGTTTCTACGTCTTCTCTAAAAGGGATTTAATGACTGGTGTTTCTGGCCGTGAATTACTTTATATATAATTTGTCTTAAACCTCTAATACAGTTTGCGCTCGTGGCAAAATATCAATTTTCGGACCAACCGTACGAAGCGCTGGTGGCAGCATGTTATTTGCTAATTAGTGAGAACTTAAAGGATACATTTTTACACTTGCTCTACCAAGGACTTGTTGATAAGTCATTCTGTTTGAGAGATATTGAGTTGAATTGATGTGGGTTGTAACTTGTTAGTTTGAGAGACATTAAAATATATATTGTTGCATTTGCTCTACCAAGGACTTGTTGAGTGGTCATTCTATTCGTGAGACATTGAGTATCTACCCAGATAGCACGTCTTTGTTGGCCCAACGTCGGCAATTTTACGTCGGTACCTTGACGTTGGGCCGACGTTGAAGGTTGTCAAGGCACACTTCTCCGTTGGCCTGAAGTCGGCAATTCTACGGCTGTAAGCTCACGTTGTACCGACGTCGGTACAAGGTTGGCAAATGACACATCTTTTTCGGTCTGAAGTTAGCAATTTTAGGGCGGTACTTTGACGTTGGGCCGACGTTGGTACGAGGTCGTCAAGGTACACTTTTCTGTTGGCCTGAAGTCAGCAATTTTACGGCTATACGCTGACGTTGTAGACGCTGCAAATGTTGGACCAACGTTGGCCCAACGTCGTTGTGCTATCTGGGTAGCACTAAAGTACTGTTGGGCCAACGTTGGGCCACCCACCTATCTGTTCCCTCTGCAAGGCCAACGTTGGGCCAACATTGCCATTAGCACTAAAGCACTGTCGAGCCAACATTGGACCAACGTTGGGCCAACATAATTTTTTGCCAACATTGGACCAACGTTGGGCCAACATAATTGTTTGCCACTGTTGGACCAACGTTGGCCCGCTGGACAAAATGACGTTGGGTCAACCGCTCAACCCGACGTTGGGCCAACAGATGCGTAGTTGTTGGCCCGAAGTTGGCCCACTGGCGGTGTGCTATCTGTGCCAACATTGGACCAACGTTGGGCCAATATAATTTTTTGCCACTGTTGGACCAACGTTGGCCCGCTGGACAAAATGACGTTGGGTCAACCGCTCAAGCCGACGTTGGGCCAACAGATGCGTAGTTGTTGGCCCAACGTTGGCCCATTGGCGATGTGCTATCTGGGACCTATCGATCAGTGCAAAATTGCAGTTGGCAAATTGTAGTTGGGCCAACGTTGGCCCGTTGTTGGCTGCCGCTAATACCAGGAAGCCACCTATCGATAAATCATTGCAAATGCTTAAAAATAGAAGAAAACATACCAGCAGTCATTAAAAAAAATTAAGGTAAATTTTTGTAATATTTTCTTTCAAAATTATCTGATAATGTTGTTCACCTCAAAAATATGGATTTTCGCCTTGTAATACAGTTGAAACCACTTATAAGGCTACCAAATATATTTAGTATGGAAAAACAAGCCACCATATTTTATTGATGTAAAACGGATATGATATGTGAACACATTTACAGTAGCAGTACTGAATGCCTAGATAGCACAAAGACGTTGGGTCAACGTCGCTATCGGTGACCATTGGTTCTCAAGGTTGCAGTTGGCAAATTATTCATGTGGCCTGTCGTTGGCTGCCCAGGGAGCCAACAATGGCTGTACAAAAAAGTAAATTGTGTCAACAGTGGGCCAACGTTGGTTCTGTGGTGGCTGCCAATGTTGGACCAACGTTGGCTGACGTGGTTGGCCCACCGTCGCTATGTCCATTGGCCCAACGTTGGACCAACATATACGTAATCGTTGGGCCAAAGTTGGCCCAACGTTGGGCCAACCAGTTTTGACCGCCAATGCGCCAACATCCCTCTTAACATTGTCGGACCAACTGTTGACCAACGTCGGGCCAAGCAGTCTTCTTACTATTAGTAGGCCAACTATGGGCCAACGTAGCTTGAAATCGTGTTGGGCCAACAATGGACCAACGTTGGGCCAATGAACATAGCGACGGTGGACCAACGTTGGACCGATGGACATAGCGACGGTGGGCCAACCACGACAGCCAACGTTGGGCCAACAGATACGTAGTTGTTGGGCCAACGTTGGCCCATCAGAGTTGTGCTATCTGGGTAATTTGTCATAAAGCTTTGATTTACATTTCGTTCTAGACAAAATGTCAATTTTCGGACCGGTCTTACGTCACGCTAGTAGCAGCATATTTGTTGTTAGTTTGCGAGACATTAAAATACATATTTTTGCATTTGTTCTACCAAGAACTTGTTGAGTGGTCAATCTATTCGTGAGTTATTGAGTATCTTATTTGTCATAAAGCTTTGATTCACATTGCGCTCTGACGAAATGTCAATTATCTGACCAGCTATACTTTAGGCTGGTAATAGCTCGTCCTGTTGCTGATTTGAGAGACATTTCAGAATATGTTTCTACTTTTGCTCTACGAAAGATTTAATGACTAATGTTTCCGTTCGTGAAATATTTAA